>CAJQZJ010018033.1:98231-110889 GCA_907164525.1 Lophiomys imhausi
TCCTTCCTTCCTTCCTTCCTTCCTTCCTTCCTTCCTTCCTTCCTTCCTTCCGTTGTTGAGGCAGGATCTTATGAAGCCCAGGTTAGTCTCAAATCCTTTATGTAGCTGAAGTTTTCCTTGAATTCTTGATTCTCTTGTGTCTAACTCCCAAGGTTGGTGTTACAGGCGTGCACCACAAGGCCTGTCCCTGTCTAGTATTTTTAATGAGAAAAAATTTCATTTTCACTTGACTGAATTTGTACATGGAAAGCTGTTTTTCTCCCTTTTCATGAGACTACTTATTTTCCTCTGATAAAACATTTTAACTACAAAGTTTCTCCTGTGAGTTGCTTTGCATTTATCTTATGAGAAGTTTGTTTCATTCTTAAGTATCTGTCATTAAATTTGAGAGTGTTTCAGAGAGTTCTAAAACGATTTCTCCCTTTCCCTTCTCATACTCTTTTCTAAAAATTTTATGTGTTATTGCCCTTACTTATTTTCTGCATTTCATTTAGATGTTTGTTTTTCTTGTGTTTTTCCTGCCTTCAGATTTTATGTTCTTTCCTAATTGTCTTAAAATTCACCAATTTTCCTATTGCTGTTTGGCCAATTCTTATCCACTTTTGAGCCTCTCTAGTGAATTTCTCATTTTGGTTCTTTTATTTCTCACGATGTCAGTTTCTACTTGCTTCAGTTTTTATCATTTCTGCTTATTGCTGTTGTCTGTGTGATGATGATATTTTCCACATGGTCACGTTGCCATTTTATCTTTCTCTACTTCTCTCAACATCAGTTTCTTGGTTTTCATCTGTAATTTTTTTGAACAATTTGCTAAATGTATCAACTGGGCTCTTTGACAGGTACCTTTCTTTTTTTCTGCTCTTTTTCCATGTGAACCAGTCATGGATTCTATATTTTTAATGTCTTGTAATTTTAGCAATTATTAAAAACTAGGCATTTAGATATTGCATTAATTCAGAAGCATGATCTTACACCCCTTTCTCCAGACTCTGTGCTTCTGTTGGTTGGTTGTTTACCTATTGGAGACATAGGAAGGCTACTTGAATTGAGGTCTAGTAACCTAGGAGTGTGCAACACCTCCTTGAGTACAGACATGGACTTGTTAACAGTACCGTGAGATCATAAGGATGTAGAGGGGCACTCTTCATCTTTCTCTTTTTCCTGGCCTCTTGGTAAATTTTCTACCTCTGTTATTGCATCTAGCTATTTAGTTTCTAACAATGTCTAGTGATTGTCCTATTATTTTTTGACAAAGCCTTGGGGTATACACTGCTTCACAGTTTGATCTCATTAAATTCGGGCTTCTTTGTGGGGATAGCCTTTGAGGTTCATGCTTGAAAACTTATTATGATCCCAAGAGAACTCTTAGCTATTTATGTCTGTAATTCTCGCTATTAAATTGAAACCTTTTTTACAGGTTGGTTCTTGCTTTCTTAGAGCTATTGGCCTCCTTTTGATTGGTTACCACTAAGATAGCCCTCACCACTGAGACATTCTCTACTTGCAACTTCCTTACTCTGTTTCAAATCAAACCAGTGCCCTGGGAGGTGTCCCTGAGCTCCCCATTCTTATAGCCAGCCCTTCTCTTTCAATAAACATCTACAGTTCAGACATGGAAATGGTGGCAGGGACCTTGGCCCACTTGCCTTGTAGTACACCATGACTCTCAAGGATTATGAGTGTGAATGGGTGGGGTCCTTTATTGCTTTCCACTTTACCTCTCCCCTTGTGAAAGCTCTGCTTTCTGAGTGTGCAAGAATGAGGGTGACCATGACAGTCCAGTGTTCTTGGCCTATGAGTCCATATAGGGCTGACTCTAGGGAATATATTATATGGAGGAAAGGAGTCAGACTGCTCAGCTGCTTTGCCTGGACTGGATCTTATGTGGTTTGGTTGGGATGGGGGATGTGCCATGAAAAGTACCGGTTCCCAGAAACTATGACACTGTTCAGGTAGCAAAGGCTGGACTAGAGGAAGGACAGCTCTGTTTTGGATACACATGCTTCAAATTCAGCACTTAGGATGTTGAGATAGAGGGCCATGGGGACAAAGCCATGGCTCCACTACCACATACTCTCAGTTTTCTTTTTAAATACAGCAAATTTCCTTACAAAAATGTTCCTTCATTTGTTGAGTGCCCTGCAAATAATTTATGATAGCTCCATATGGACTATTAAACTAATTAATTAATCTTCACAGTGTTGACTAGACATATTTAGTCCCTGGGAAAGACCCACATGTGCTTTAGACCCCACCCATTCACACTCATAATCCTTAAGAGTCACGGTGTACTAAAAGGCAAGTGGGCCAGGGTCCCTGACACCAGTTCCATGTCTGAACTGTAGAGGTTTATTGAAAGAGAAGGGCTGGCTATAAGAATGGGGAGCTCAATGACACCTCCCAGGGCACTGGTTTGATTTGAAACAGAGTCTGGAAGTCACCCTTCAATAATTACATTAAAAATTTAACCTTTTATGAATAATATTATATTAGTGGAGTATAATGTTCTTATATATTATGAAGATATAAGAAAATTTATAAGAAAAATCTTATACATTTATAAAAATGTACTTATGAATATACATTTAAGTATGTTTATAATAAACAATGATTAAATCAGTCTAATTAGTAAATCTACCTTACACATCTACTAGTTTTTGGTAAAAATTTATTATTTTAGCAATTAGGAAATATGTAATGCAATATTGTATATCTTGTCAGATGCTATTGATTACTGATTGTCTAATTGTGTCCTTTGATCAACCTCTTCTCTCTATCTACTCTTCTTCCTTACAGCACGATAAACATCAGCTTACTCTCTGATGTTATGAATTCAACTGTTTTTAGCTTTAACATGTAAGTGAGATAATGGTGTATTTGTCTTTGCATGCCATATTTTAATGTAATATACTGTCTTTCTGGATCCATATATGTTATCACAAGTAACTGATTTTTTTTCCACTTTAAGATGGAAAGAATACATCTGTGAATATATGCTACATTGTTTCTGTCCATCCAAGCATCAAGTGACAGACAAGGGTTGATTCCAAAGGTTGGCTAATACAAATGAACTACAATGAGGAATCTGTGTCTATCAAAGTTATATCCACACATACTATGTGCTCTATGAGAACTCTTTCCTATGGATGTAATAAAAATTGACTAGTGCTGTTTTTCAGATGCAAATAAAAAAGTGTATTTAATTGAAGGTGAGTGAGCAAGTTAAAGTGTGCCTTTTAAGTGTAAATGGCATGAGAACCATTTTTAATTTCGAATCCTCCATATCTCCCACATTTTATCTGTTCTGAAGTAAACACCAGATCTATGTCGCTCTACTTGGTTTTATTGTGAACTTACACAAAAGTCATTAGTGCTCAGTGTGTATAAAAATGTGCATTTTGAGTGCGGGTGACCGTAAAATGTCCCTGACTTTGTTTTTACAGGTTACCTCCTGTGTTCTTCCCGCTGTTTCTGAATAGTCATGACACTACTTCTTTCAGGGCAAAGTGGGTAGGAAGTTATGTCTGTTTAAACAGAGTGGACTGAATAAGGGGGCAGGACACATCTGTACCTTTATATTTAGTCTAGAGCACCACATGGCTAGCCCCATGGTTCGTTCATCACCTTCCATTCTACTTTTCATCATGCCTCATTTCCTTCTTGCCCTCCCTCATCATTCTCTGGGACTATTATCTCAGATCTTGTTGATCTACGACTGTTGCCAAGTCACTGCTTTCTTCTCCTGAGAGAAATTAGCAATCCAAGTGACTGATGTTGCTGACATCTGCTATGGGGTGAGAAAGGACTGAAGGATATGTCATTAATTTTCTATGTGGACAGCTAGTGGGACTCCAGAACAACATGTGGGCAGAGCCAAATTTGTGGAAAGGTGGAGTCTTGAATGTAATATTGGTTCATTTATCACTCTTCAGGTATGTTTGGCATTGTGCATCATAAAATAATTCAGATAACATCCAGTGTAAAAGTTTTGGATTTACTTTTATTTGACTTTAAAATAGATTTGTTGAAGTATAATTTGATTCTTATAAAATTTATCTTTTTCTTCAGGTGTATTGTGAACACACAAACATATATGTACTCATATGTATGAAACGCATGCTTTGATGTGCAAGCTTACATTTTGAGATATCATTGTTCTACACATCCCAGGCTGACTTGGAAATTCCTAAACTATAAGTGTGAACCACTATGTCTGACTCTATAGTTTATTTGTGATAAATCTAACACAATTATGTAATTACTGTCACCACTATTACATAAACATATTAATCCAATTCTAAAGGTGGACTTTAATATTTCTCCAAGTGTTTCTTAATCCAATGTAGCCTGCTGATCAAAATTAATAATCAAAAATAATAAATAACATTATATTTTTACACCCACCAGCAATGGAGGAGGGTTCCCTTTCTCCACATCCTCTCCAGCATGTGCTGTCACCTGAGCTTTTGATCTTAGCCATTCTGACAGGTGTAAGATGGAATCTCAGAGTCATTTTGATTTGCATTTCCCTGAGGACTAAAGACATTAAACATTTCTTCAAATTCCAGTGGGGTCGATACTTCAAGAGGTACTCACCTTATCTGAGGAGAAGAGTAGGCGGGAAAGGAGAAAGAGGGTGGGAGGATGGGACCCGGTGGAGAGGAGGGAGGGAACTGCAATTGGGATGTAAAGTGAATAAATAAAGAACATTATATTTGTTGCAAAAAACAAATAAGTAATTATTTTTCTCCAAATTTCTTTGTTTTTCATGAAGAAAATAGAAAATTTCCACAGTTTGGCTGAGCTTCGTGATGTCCAGACTATGACATTTAGGATGTATCTTTATTGTTCTAACTAGTCCTCAACATTAATCTTATTGCTAGTCATATATTATCGATGTTCACTTCATACTAAATTAAAAGTTATAAATAATAGATAGTTCTGTATTTCAATTAGAAACAGTTTTCTATTTACCCAATTTTAGTATTTTTATATGCTGCCCCTTAAGATCAGAGTTGTTTGGTGACAGAGAAGATATGTGCCACAATATGAATCACATTATTACTTTCAGGGGATTATTTCAGTAGATCTCGATAACTGAGCAAAGTAAGAAAATTAAACCCTTCACTCCAAAGAACTAAAAGCAGACTTAGTTTTTCTATTGAAATCTCCTAAGGCCTATGCTCTTTTGTTTTATACTTTCTGAATTTGACATTTAAAAAACCTTTTCAACAAGAGTATGTGCAACATTGATACAGACTCAAATAACTAAGAAGTCAAAAATTAAAGAACAGATTTCAATCTTTGACTACGAACATAGGATTTTTAGTCATAGTCAGGCAACAGTAATGAAAGCCCTGCTATATTAAAAGAAAAAAATCAGACATATATAGGTATTCAAATAGCTAAATACATATATGTGTATATGTTATCTCCATGTCAGCACATCACAATTTCATCATCTAAATAAAATTCTGAGCTGTAGGAAATGAGAACTTAACAGAAGCCTAGTTTTAAAAGAGTTTTATTATTGTGGTATGTGGGCAAGTGTGCAGGTCCAGATGCAAGAACAAGGGCTAATTCCTGATCCCTCAGGAAAACAGCAGATATTCTGGCTGTGCTTCCATCTCGGTCCCTTCTTCTGCGCATGTGGCTTTGGTTTATGGAAGTTATGAATGGTCAGTGATGATAAAGTTAGATTGAAGGCTGCGAGGTGAACACCAGAAGAAGGCTGTACATACATGTAAGGAAATCTGAAACATACAGAAGATGCAGATGCTGTGTGTTCCATTCTTGGAGGCAATTGTCATTCTCTTTTTTTAATGTTTATTTATTACTTCAAGTTATATCTCCATCACAGTACCCTCTTTCTACCCCTGCTGGTCCCATCCTTTCACCATCTCCCCTCTCTTCCTTCTATTCTACTCCTACAGAGTGGGGTGTCCCTACCTATCAGTCCCCCCAGTTCAGCAGTCATATGAAGGTTAAGAGCTTCCTCATGTACTGGGGGTCTACATGGCAGATCCACTAGGGTAAAGTGTCCCACTAACAAGTAACAAAGTCTATGTTCCTCTTCCTTTGGTGTGTTGATTATAGGATAATTATCCTGTACTACATGGCTAATATCCAATTATAAGTGGATAGATGCCATGTGGATATTTCTGAGCCTGTGTTAACTCACTCAGGATGAGCTTTTCTAGTTCCATCCATTTGGCTTCAAATTGCATGATTTTCTTGTTTCTCATACCAGAATAGTATTCTATTGTGTAAATGTACCACAGGTTTTTTTATCCATTCATCGGTTGAGGGACATCTGGGTTGTTTCCAGTTTCTAGCTATTACAAATGAGGCTACTATCAACATCCTTAATCATCAGAGAAATGCAACTCAAGATGACTCTGAGATTCCATCTCACACCTGTCAGAATGGCTAAGATCAAAAGCTCATATGACAGCATATGCTGGTGAGGGTGTGGATAAAGGGGAACACTTCTCCTTTGCTGATGGGAGTATAAACTTGTACAACCACTATGGAAATTAGTCTGGTGATATCTTAGAAAACTTGGAATAGCTCTACCTCAAGACCCAGCCATTCCACTTCTGGGTATACATCCTAATGATTCCTTACCAAACCACAAGGACATCTCCTCAATCATGTTCATTGCAGCCTTATTTATAATAGCAATTGTCATTCTTTGCCCAGGCTGAGGAAGCAATTCTAGCTTTTGTCAGCTGTGAACATTCTTTGGGGTATACATCCAAATGATTCCTCACCAAATCACAAGGAAGTTTCCTCATCTATGTTCATAGCAGCCTTATTTGTAATAGCTAGAAACCGGGAACAACCCAGATGTCCCTCAACCAAAGAATGGATAAAAAAACTGTCGTACATCTACACAATGGAATACTACGCAGCGATCAGAAACAACGAAATCACGCAATTTGCAACCAAATGGATGGAACTAGAGAAACTCATCTTGAGTGAGCTAACCCAGACTCACAAGGATGCACATGGCATCTATTCACTTTTAGCCATATAGTACAGGTAACTATACTACAACCAATGCACCAAAGGGAACATTAACATAGATTTTTTTTTTCCTGTCAATGAGACACTTTGCCTTAGTGGTGCTGCCTTGTAGGCCCCCAGTGTATGAGAAGGTTCTTGGCCCTCATATGAATGCTGAACTTGGCGGGGGACTGTTATGTAGGGACACTCCACTCCAGAGGAGTGGAATGGAAGGGATAGGGGGTAGAGGGTGGGAGGGCAGGACTGGGAGGTGTGGAAAGAGGACACTGTGATGGAGATGTAACCTGAAGTAATAAATAAATATTTTTGAAAAAGAAGTTGACACAACTAGCAGATGTGCAAAGTGAAAGGAATGGGATATTCATGGAGTGAAGAGTTTCTGAAGCTCCATGAGAATGGAGGCAGGTCCCTGTACTCAGGGGCTCTCTGTGCTAAGACAGGGATGGGAGAAACCGTGAGAAGAAAGAGAATGTGGAATGAAGATTGAATTTTGACCTAGATTATAGTAGCCAAGATTAATTAGAATGTTTTATCATCCTTTGAGTCCTTCCCCAAGAGGTAAAAACACTTGAGAATGAAATGGAGTTATTTAAAACAAACAAAAGTTTTGTCAACCTTGGAGTCAATGCATGCCTTTTTAGCTTATTAATCTTATATACAAAAATATCAATTTTCCAGTACAATAAATTTTCTTTTCATTTGTGGGTGTGTGGGTGCTCACCCTCTCAGTGGTGGTCTCTAAACTGAATGCATAATGACAATATGATCCTGAAATAAGTACCTTTTATTTCAATCTTATCAAATTTGAAATGAAAAGATCCTTTGATGTATAACCCCAGTAAAAAATATATATTGTGTCTACTTTGTAGAGTCTGTTGTAGTCTAGACTTTTAACTATTTGAAGCATAGTCTTTATGAGACAACCATCATGTGTGCTATTGAGCATGTTCTGAAAATACACACACAAGATTTCTTTTTCATGACTTTAAGTTATGTAATGAACCCAAAATGATCTAATTGTCCGGGCCTGTACCAGTTAAAAATAAAACACTCATGTTTGGAATAGCATTCTTGAATGGATGTGTTGTTGACCCAGAACAAAGCAATACTGTGTCCTCTTGGTTGAGAAGGGCTTCTTGTTCCCATGGATGCTCACAATTCATGTCTCGTGGCTTTTGAAAGTTGGTCTGTATCAAGACCTTCTGTGCTTTGGGATTGGGACTTTCCCCCCCTACCCATTACAATATTAGTTTCAACATTTAAACAGAAATTACAAAATTCATTGCCAAGATAACCCAAAGATGTTATTTCTTCTTACGCATTTTAGAACAACAATGGGATGAATTTAGAGTTAGAAGTATTAGGAAAGACATTTAAATTTTTGTCCATTATTGACCTGTAATGACAATTCAAAAATTGTTGCTTCTAGGCCAAATTCACTTGGGAATGTGATATTAACATCACACATTTTGGAGTCACCACCAATGTCAACTAATGCAGAAATTCAAGAGACAAAGCTTCTCCTTTGGAAAGCCTTCTATTAAGTTTAGGGAGATGGCTTGGTTGGACAAGTGTTTTCTACACAATCCATGAAGATCTGAGTGTGAATTCTTAGAAAACACATAAAGAAACAGGAAAGAGATGTGTGCCTATAAGCATTGGAGAAGAGAAGGCAGGAGGATTCCTGTGGTTTGCTGCCTACCCAATCTGGATGAATGGGCAAGCTCCAGGGGTTCAACGAGAGACCTTGTTTCAAAAACAGGCATTCAGAAGAATAAAAGAGAAGTGGCTACTGTTAAGAACTCAAATGGCAGCAGATGCTTGTGAGGCTGTGGTGAGAATGGAAATTATTCACCATTGATGAACGTATACACTGGTGCGGTCACTGTGGAGGTTCCTAAACAAGTTAGAAATAGGGTTACCATATGGTTATTCTATACCATGCCTGGGAATAAAAATAAATAAGCGGACTCTATATCTTACTACAGAGATCCTTGTTCACACATGTTTATTCAATGCTCTATTCATAGTAGCAGCGAAATGAAATCAGCCTAAATGTTTATAAAGAGATGACTGTGGTACATATACAAACAAAATTCAATTCCCCTGCAAGGAACAATTGAATCATGATATTTTCAAGAAAATGGATGGAACTGGAAAAATACTATACCATGTGAGGTAACCCAGAATCAGAGAGACAGCAGATGACAGCCAATCAAGGTTTAAGGTGGGACTCCTGAGGGTCTTAACCCTTCCTGATGAACTATTGGCAACTGATGGTTTCTGGGAGAGGAACAGTCATTGTTTTCAGATTTATACCAAATAGAGAGATTATTAGGCTCCAACAGATAATTCCAAACCTGCAACTATCAGAGGGTCCTGCTGGAAATCAATGATTTATATTGTGAAACAAAAAGTTATAAATGTGGGACAGGGCCTGCAGAGTAGGAGCGGTGAGGTACAGGGATAGGAGAAAGGTAGAAGAGAGTAAACACTATAAACTAAGTACATGAGTGAAATCTGGAAAGCAGTAGTCAATCTCCCACCTCCACATGATGCCCATGTATGTTCATTTACTCTGCATTCCCAGGTACAGGAAGGAAGTTGTACAAACATGCATTATACAACACAAGTTTTTAGATGATTTTCATGCATGCTAATCATTAGGAACCATTTATCTTTAGAATATTACTAAGAGGTTACTTGTTCCTGAAATCCCTTAAAAATAAAAGACAACTGTATGCTGGAATGTTTTGTAATAAAATATATTATTTGTTATTACTTCATTAACATGTAATACAAATGTTTAATTATAATTTTATCCAAATGGTGTACATAGTTATAGATTCATCTCATTCACTGGTTTGAAAAGGAACATGTGATATGTGAAGAGGTTAAAGATGTAGTCATATATGTAAAATGTTTAGAACAGTGCTTACAGCTGCCTGGCCCTTGAATAATACTAACAATGGGAAGCTTCTGATGAGTGTCAGCTTTGTGTGGGCAGCACGGCAGTCAGCTTCATATAGATTATCTTGTGTAAATATCTAATCTTCATGACAAATGTAAAGCAACTTTCTAAATTCCAAAGAATTAATTTGTGTGCCTAGATGTGTCTTCGGTGCATCTGCTGTCCAATTGAAGCTATACCTTGGTTAGTTTTCATAAGCACCACTGAAGATAGGTAGTTCATTTATGACTGCTGTGGGTTATTATTCTTAAATATCAATACATATTAATATCCAGATGCAGAATGTTGCTGATTAATACTGTGATACACTTTGGGAAAAGCCATCATGAGCAGCATTCACACTTATGATGTGCTTAAATATTTCTTCTAATATCTTTTCTAACATTAATATTAAATCTTCATAATGTGAGTACTTTAGTGCTTTTATCTTTCCCATGGCTGTTATATACCATTTATTAAAAGAATAGTCTTAATAGCTACATGAAGAGGAGAACACACAGTTACAATGACATTTTAGTTAGTAATTTGCTGAATCAAAACTTTACTACACTACAGAAAAAATCTTTCTGTGAAAACTGGCTTTTCTGTATTGTAGTTATTTCCAACATTCTTTTAGAAAGAAAAGTGATGAAACAATGTTGAGAAATACCCTTTAATTCTATGCCATGCTAATTGGTAATTTAGTGCTGTATGAGTTCAGATCAACATCAATTAAATGGAATCCAATTCCCCATAACAATGAAGCATAACTGGCAATATCTTAGCAGCTGAGGTAATAGGGAGAAACAGAAATTTAGTAGACTGGTGGTCAATAATAAGCTATACATTTTTCATGGATTGAGAGCTCAAGAGAATACTATTATTATTTCAACAAATCTAGACATCATGTAAGGCTTCTGTGTCATATAAGACTTCGGCTATATTCCCAAACTCCATTAAATCTCGATCTATGAATATTCTTTACAAAGTTCAAA
Organism: Lophiomys imhausi; assembly: GCA_907164525.1. Lineage (NCBI taxonomy): Eukaryota > Metazoa > Chordata > Mammalia > Rodentia > Muridae > Lophiomys > Lophiomys imhausi. The sequence continues at coordinate 109,206 of CAJQZJ010018033.1, forward strand.
CAGGTAAAGGTGGATGATATAGAATCAATTTCATCAAAAAGATGTATTTAAGTACCATGCTCCAAGGCCTCGGAATGAAACTTTACTCAAAAATGTCTTCACAAAGTGAATACATAATGTCATCATAAAGTTGTATGGACCCATAATACAATTAACCAATCAGACTTCTTATGTGAAGATGGAGTTACAGAAGGAAGAGAAATTTAAGAAGCCCCAAAGTATTAATCAACTCAACAATACCAAGAAGATTAGTGCCAATTATACCATGAGAAATGCTAAGAAATGACACATTTTATGTTACCCAAACCCAGAGACTGGAAATGCAAGTCACCTCCATAGGTAGAGACAGGAAAAGCAACCAAAGATTGAATGGGAGATATTTAGAGTGAATCAAGCAACAAGAATAGTAGAGACAAGAATAGTCATCTTAGCCACAGGGCTATCTAAATTGAAAGAGATGAGGACCCTCAAGATATTTTTCTAGTCCTTAGAACAGAACAACTGTCATTTATATTACTCCCTCCAAAAAAATCTAAAGTAGGATGTAAATGGAATAGCTAAGGTATCATGGGGAGAGGGATGTCTTAATTCTGGTCTTTTTCTTAGGATCTCATGGAGCTTGTTTGCCCCAAACTATGCAGCTGAGGATGACTTTGAACTTATGACCATTCTGTCTTGTCTCTGAAATGCTGGGATAGTGGATGTGCATCATCATGTTATTTTTCATATCTTAAGTGTTTAATCATTGTCCTCATTCTATAAAGATAGGACAAGGAGGGAACAAGGAAAAAATATGCAACACAAGTTTTTGCATCAGGCAACAGTGTGATTTGGCAGGACTTGGAAAGATGAAGTTAAGTTGAAAGAAGTTGGTTCCATTTAATTTTTTTTTTTAGCTTACGAGACATTTTAGGGAGACTAGAACTCAAATAACTGGTTTCCTTGGAAGGACAATAACACTAGGTTATTGTCATTTAGTTCATTTTACAGTGATACTTGCCTAGCATCATGTGTTTATCTGGGTTCAATCTTCAGTACTGAACACAAAACAAAACAAAACAAACACCTTTAGACTCTTAGAAAATAATTTCCTCTAATATGAAATAAACAAAAAACCTTTGAAAGCTAATTATACATATGAAAATCATATTGGCAATTTATTTAAATGTCTGCTTATTTTAATTTTTCAAATCACTTTGTATTTTACTATAAACTATACCTGTTAGTTTGTAAAAATCTACTTAACATTCAATTATTTTCTTATAGTATATTACTTATGGGGGTAATCTTCATTTTGAAACTAATTGTACTTCTCGACTATGTTTCTATTTCTAATCTGAACACGATAATTTTAATAATTAATATAAAATGAATGAACCCAAGTTTGCTTTATTATTACTGATAGAGTCACAAGTTAAACTAACACATTAAGGGCAATGTCTTAAGTCTAATTGCTCCAACAGTAATTGAGAATTTTGTATTCTTGGTAAATATATCTCTGTCTAACAGAAATACATCTATTATTGTATAACAAATAGACTATAATATCAATTGCTGTCCATTTGTGAAAAAACATATAGTTTAATAGGTTTTTTATTGACAGAATTATGAAATAATCATTAGTTGATTAAGTTTGTAGAGATGAATATTCACTTTCTTTTACTAAAAAGAATATCACAATAGA
>CAJQZJ010018033.1:110899-121691 GCA_907164525.1 Lophiomys imhausi
GAATATCACAATAGAAGTCCTAGATATCCTATTTTCCTAAATAGTTTCAGAAATGTAAGGTCAAATGATATGTTGATAAGGAAAAGTACATATTTTCAAGTATCCATAAAAACTCTGAATTTTAAATAATGACATAATACCTAGTCATGCACCTGAACATGCATGCGTGTGAATACATACACACACACACACACACACACACACAGACACACGCACACACGCACACACGCATGCATGCACGCACACACGCACACACACACACACATACATACATGCACGCACTCATGCACACACACCTTAGACTGTTGTAATGAATGAATAATGTCACTGTGTATTTTCAATGTTAAATTGTGTTTCCTAAAATAAGATTCATTTTAATTAGGAAATGAATTAAGCTCTTGAGATTTTTTTTTTTAGAAAATTGGAACACATGAAAAATATATTGGTTTAGTTGTATATTTTTCTCCAGAAAACAGTTACAATCCTAAATCTTTTTATGCACAATGTCCCATTTAAACTGTAGGGTTTTTTTTTTCTTTAGAAATTTAGATCAAGGGCTATTTTGAAAATCACATAAGGTTATTAATTCCCCTACAGAATAATAAGTAACTGTGCAGGGAAGTAGTTTTTGGAAATGTTGACTGGACAGCACACATCACTTTAATGTGGGTATTTTAACTTTGGCATTTCTTTTAATTGCACATTATGAATATTTCAAAAGAGTAGCATCCCTTCACACCTGATTTCATGATGTTTTTGGTAAATTTCCTTTTAGCTACAAATAATTTATATTTAAAAGAAGGTAGGCTATTAAGTCAGAAATTCAGACCCTAATTTCCATCCCAACAATTTAGCTTATTGACAAGTTAAGTTTAAATCAACACAATTGAAAATTCAAATAAGTATGTATCATATTAAAATAACAAAACAAAAATATGATAATGTACACACCATATATGCAGAAACAATGCCTTTTAAAAATAAAACGACACTGGAATTAAAAAGTCTAATTACTTGTCCATGTATTTCTTTTTTTGTTTTTTGTTTTTTCCTTCATTTTTTATTTCTTCAAGTTACATCTCAATTGCAGTCCCCTCCCTATTCCCCCTCCAGTCCCACCCTCCCACCCTCAAGCCCCCATCCTCTTCCCTTTTTTTCTTTCTTTTAAGTTTAAGGTATATCTTATTTCCCCCTACAGTTTCCCCTTTCAGTCCAACAAATGGCTCTTTCTCTTATAATAATAAATACAATACAGTACAATAGAGGTAATTAGGCCACAGTTATGAGGGTTATATGGCTTAAAGTACATTCCCAATGACCAGTCCATTTGTATTTGGTACCTGACTTTAACATTCTACTATCTAAACATCTCCATGAGTTTAAAGTTCTGTATCTGACTCAACACTCATACTAACTGGCAACACAATTTTAAAAGTATCTTCTTAGATCTATAACACTCTCTTGACTCCTAAACAACTCAAAATTTAATTATGAGACTCTAGCTATCTATTCTTCAACCACCTCAGAGACCTGAGAGGGATAAATATATCTGATTTTATAGGAAGTACAGGGCCTGCAGCTTCCCAAACTAAGAATTGACATACCAGTGACTGCCTGGACAGTTCCCATTTTCTCTCCATACATTACAGCATCGATCTTCAGTCATTTGGTCCCGTTTCTCTGACACACATTGATTGTAGAGCAGGGATTATGAAGGACTTACCTTCCCTGTCTTGGCAGAGCTAGGCTGTCGACTTACCTGCTTCCAGGTTTTGTCCTTTTTGGACAGCAGTCTGTCTACAGTTGGAGCAAGGGGCTTTTCCTACCAAGAGATAGCCTTGTGACTAATTCAATCATCTCCCACTGGAGATTCTTCGATGCTCATCTTCTACTTGGAGGAGAATAAGGGGTGCTGTCAGGAGTTGATATGTCTTGATATAAAAAAAATCTAAAGTTATGAAAACATCTTGGAATGCCATATTCTGCTGATCTCTTGAGGTTTTTGAAGAGGCCCTATCTATCTCTTCTATTAGGGTAAGCAGATGTTGCTTGTCTCTTAGCAGGTTTATTTCTGATTAGCCTAGCAAGCAACTATAATAGGCTGTCATAGTACCTAACAGAATGCCGGCTTGCATAACCATTAGTTTGCATTTCTTAATTATCCTAAACAGTTTATGACAATTAGTAGTAAAAGGCCAAAACATCACATTTCATTTTTTTTCTTTACCTCCTAACTCTTCCATCCCATTTCTCTGGGGTGAGGTGTCCTTATATAACAGTCCCTCATCTCAGTTGAGAGGTTGTATGAGGGCCAAGAGCCTCTTCATTCATTGGGGGTCTACGAAGCAGTACCATCAGTGAAAAGTGTCTCGTTGCCCGGGAGAGAGTACTACTAAACAAACAAACCAATAAGCATACAATAGATAAAAAGACTAAAAAATAGAAAAAATATAACTAATATATAAAAAATAAAAAATAAATAAAAATAAAAAGTCTATGTCCAAGTTTCCTTTGGTGTGTTAGTTGTAGTATTGATACCTTCTAATATATAGCTAAAATCCTACTATAAGTGAAATGATGCCATATGCGTCTTTCTGAGTCTGGGTTAGCTCACTCAGGATAAGCTTTTCTAGTTCCATCCGTTTGGCTGCAAATTGCATAAATTCATTGTTCCTGATAGCTGAATAATATTCCATTGTGTAGATGGAATATTATTCAGCTATCAGGATGTACCACAGTTTTTTAACCCATTCTTCGGTTGAGGGACATCTGGGTTGTTTCCAGTTTCCAGCTATTACAAATAAGGCTGCTATAAACATAGATGAGGAGACTTCCTTATGGTTCCGTGAAGAGGCATTTGGGTGTATACCCAGAAGTGGTATAGCTGGGTCCTGAGGCAGAGCTATTCCAAGTTTTCTAAGATATCGCCAGACTGACATCCATAGTGGTTGCACAAGCCTGCATTCCCACCAGCAATGGAGTAGGGTACCTCTTTCTCCACACCCTCACCAGCATGTCCTGTCATTTGAGTTTTTTTATCTTAGCCATTCTGACAGGTGTGAGATGGAATCTCAGAGTCGTCTTGAGTTGCATTTCTCTGATGATTAAGGATGTTGAGCATTTCTTCAAGTGTCTCTCAGCCATTAGGGATTCCTCCTTTGTGAATTCTCTATTTAGCTCTGTCCCCCATTTTTTGATTGGATTATTTGGTTTCTTGGCATTAAATTTCTTGAGTTCTTTGTAGATTTTGTATATTAGCCCTCTGTCAGATGTGGGGTTGGTGAAGATTTTCTCCCAGTCTGTAGGCTGCCGTTTTGTTCGAATGACAGTGTCCTTTGCCTTACAGAAGCTTTTCAGTTTCATGAGGTCCCATTTATTGATTGTTGATCTCAAGTCCTGAGCTGTTGGTGTTCTGTACAGGAAGTTGTCACCTGTGCCAATTAGTTTGAGGGTTTCTCCCACTTTTTCTTCTAGTAGATTTAGTGTGACCGGCCTTATGTTAAGGTCTTTGATCCACTTGGACTTAAGTTTTGTACAAGGTGATAAGTATGGGTCTAACTTCTTTCTTTTACAAATGGACATTCAGTCTGACCAGCACCATTTCTTGAAGATGCTGTCCTTCTTCCATTGTGCCGTTTTGGCTTCTTTGTCAAAAATTAGTTGGCCATAAGTGTGTGGGTCTATTTCTGGATCTTCAATTCTATTCCATTGATCTACTGATCTGTTTCTATACCAATACCATGCTGTTTTTACAACTATTGCTCTGTAGTACAGCTTGAAATCTGGGATGGTAATACCTCCAGATTTTTTTTATTGTACAGGATTGATTTAGCTATTCTGGGCTTTTTGTTGTTCCATATGAAATTGAGGCTAGCTCTTTCCAAGTCTGTAAAAAATTGTGTTGGTATTTTGATAGGAATTGCATTGAATCTATATATTGCTTTTGGTAGGATGGCCATTTTTATTATGTTGATCCTACCTATCCATGTGCATGGGAGATCTTTCCATCTTCTAAAGGCCTCTTCCATTTCTTTCTTCAAGGACTTGAAGTTCTTGTTGTACAGGTCCTTTACTTGCTTGGTTAGAGTTACCCCCAGGTATTTTATATTGTTTGTGGCTATTGTGAAGGGGGTTGTTTCCCTTATTTCTTTCTCAGCCCATTTGTTTGTTGTATAAAGAAGGGCTTCTGATTTTTTTGAATTAATTTTGTATCCAGCCACTTTGCTGAAGGCGTTTATCAGCTGTAAGAGTTCTGTGGTGGAATTTTTAGGGTCGCTTATGTATACTATCATATCATCTGCAAATAGGGATAATTTGACTTCTTCGTTTCCAGTGTTTATCCCCTTGATGTCCTTTAGTTGTCTTATTGCTCTAGCAAGAACGTCAAGTACTATATTGAAGAGACATGGTGAAAGTGGACATCCTTGTCTTGTCCCTGAGTTTAGAGGAAATGCTTCAAGTTTCTCTCCATTTATTTTGATATTGGCCACTGGCCTGCTGTATATTGCCTTTATTATTTCTAGGTACGGCCCTTGTATGCCCGTTCTCTCCAGAACTTTTAGCATGAAGGGGTGTTGGATTTTGTCAAATGCTTTTTCTGCATCTAGCGAGATGATCATGTGTTTTTTTTCTTTCATCTTGTTTATATGGTGAATTACGTTGATAGACTTTCGTATGTTGAACCATCCCTGCATTCCAGGGATGAAGCCTACTTGATCATGATGTATGATACTTTTGATGTGTTCTTGAAATCGGCTTGCTAGTATTTTATTAATTATTTTTGCATGTATGTTCATGAGGGAGAATCGTCTGAAGTTCTCTTTCTTTGTTTGGTCTTTGTGTGGTTCAGGAATCAGGGTGACTGTGGCCTCATAGAATGAGTTTGGCAATGTTCTTTCAGATTCTATTTTGTGAAAGTTTTTGAAAAGTATTGGTGTTAGCTCCTCTTTGAAAGTCTGGTAGAATTCCATGCAAAAGCCATCTGGCCCTGGGCTTTTTTTGGTTGGGAGATTTTTAATGACTGTTTCTATTTCCTTAGGGGTTATAGTGCTGTTTAATCTGTTTATCTGATCTTGATTTAGCTTCAGTAGGTGGAATCTATCAAGAAAATTGTCCATTTCACTTAAGTTTTCAAATTTGGTGGAGTATAGATTTTTAAAGTAGGATCCAAATATTCTCTGGATTTCCTCAATGTCTGTTTTTATTTCTCCCTTTTCATTTCTGATTTTGTTGATTTGGGTTTTCTCCCTCTGCCTTTTAGTCAATCTGGCTAAGGGTCTGTCTATTTTGTTGATTTTCTCGAAGAACCAACTCTTGGTTTCATTGATTCTTTGTATAGTTCTTTTTGTTTCTAAGTTGTTGATTTCAGCCCTAAGTTTGATGATCTCCTGCCTTGTGCTCCTCTTGGGAGTGTTTGATTCTTTTTTTTCCAATTCACCCAGTTTAGCTGTTAATTCGCTAATATGAGCTGTCACAATTTTCTTTTTGAAGGCACTTAGTGCTATGAACTTTCCTCATAGTACAGCTTTCATTGTGTGCCATAGGTTTGGGTATGTTGTGTCTACATTTTCGTTGGATTTTAAGAAGTCTTTGATTTCCTTCTTTATTTCTTCCCTGACCCTGTGGTCCACTAGTAAAGAGTTGTTCAATTTCCATGTGTGTGTGTAGACTTTCTGTTGATTCTTTTGCTATTGAAGTCCAGCTTTATTCCATGGTGATCTTATAAGATACAAGGGGTTATTTCAATTTTCTTGTATCTGTTGAGGCTCTCTTTGTGTCCAACTATATGGTCAATTTTGGAGAAGGTTCTGTGAGGTGCTGAGAAGAAGGTGTATTCTTTTGTGTTTGGGTGAAACGTTCTGTAGATATCTGTTAGGTCCATTTGGTTCATGATATCTGTTAGAGTCATTATTTCTCTGTTTGGCTTCTGTCTTGATGATCTGTCCATAGTTTTGAGTGGGGTGCTGAAGTCTCCCACTATTAAAGTGTTTGGATCAATGTGTGATTTAAGTTTTAGAAGTGTTTCTTTTATAAATGTAGGTTCCTTTGTATTTGAGGCATAGATGTTCAATATTGAGATGACCTCTTGGTGGATATTTCCTTTAATGAGTATGTAATGCCCTTCTCTGTCTGTTTTTATTAACTTCAATTGGAAGTCTATTTTGTTTGATATTAGGGTGGCTACTCCAGCTTGTTTCCTGGGTCCATCTGCATGGAAAACCTTTTCCCAGCCCTTTACTCTGAGGTAGTGTTTATCTTCAATAGTGAGGTGTGTTTCTTATATACAACAAAAAGATGGGTCTTGTTTACGGATCCAGTCTGTAAGTCTGTGTCTTTTTATTGGCGAGTTGAGTCCATTGATATTGATGGATATTAGTGACCAGGGGTTTTTATTTCCCATTATTTTGGTATAGCTGGCTGTCTTGTGTTTCACTTTTGTTTAGTTGCTGTGGAGGTTTCTATTTCCTCTGTTTTCTTGGGTATAGTTATCTTCTCTGTGTTGGAATTTTCCCTCTAGGATCTTCTGTAGGGCTGAGTTTGTGAGGAGATATTGTTTGAATTTGATTTTGTCATGGAATATCTTGTTTTCTCCTTCTGTGTTGATAGAGAGTTTTGCTGGGTATAGTAGTCTGGCTGGGCACCTAATTTCTCTCAAGGCTTGTAGGACATCCATCCAGGCCCTTCTATCTTTTAAAGTTTCTGAGGAGAAGTCAGGTGTGATTCTGATGGGTCTGCCATTGTATGTGACTTGGCCTTTTTCTCTTACATCTTTTAATATCCTTTCTTTGTTCTCTACATTTGGAGTTTCTATTATTACTTGGCAAGAGGAGTTTCTTTTCTGATCTAATCTGTTTGATGTTCTGTAAGCCTCTTGGATTTTTACTGTCATCTCTTTCTTTAGGTTTTGGAAGTTTTCTTCTATGATTTTGTTGAAGATATTTCCTGGACCATGGAGTCGGGAGTCTTCTCTTTCCTCTATGCCTATAATTCTTAGGTTCCATCTTTTCATTGAGTTCTTGATTTCTTGGATGTTGTGGGTGAGAGATTTTTTAGCTTTCTCATTTTATTTGGATGTTATACTGATTTCTTCCATCGAATCTTCCATGCCTGAGATCCTGTCTTCCATCTCTTGCATCCTAGTTTTCATACTCACATCCGTAGTTCCTGTTCTCTTCTCTTGATTCTCCATTTCCTCTTTTAACTCTGACTGTGTTTTCTTTATTGTTTCCATTTCTATTTTCATGTCTGGAATGGTAGTGTTTGTTTTGTACATTTCCTTCTCCAGTTTGCTTGTTTTTGTCTGGAGATCTTGCCTTGCTTTATCCTTTTCCTTTTTATGCTGGGTCACCTTGGCTTGGAGCTCTTTAATGATGTTATTTATTGTTTTGACTTGTAATATTGTGGCTTCTTTGAATTCCTTCTTAGTTTTAAGTTCTTCTTGAAGGGACTTTATCACTTTCCATAATGTAGAATTGTCATCGTTTTCATGTGTTTCAGTTGTGGTGAGGTGGTTCAGGCTGGATGGAATAGCATTGCTTTCTTTTGTTGGAGACATTTTGCTGTGTTTTGTTTGTTTGTTTGTTTGTTTGTTTTTTTTTTGTCTGGGGCCTCTGGCCATATGGAAGTTTTTTTGCTGTCTCTGGACTTGGGTCCAAAGGGGGGCACTGTGGTGTAGTAGTAGAGTTGCCTTACTCCACCCCTATAAGGTGAGTCATTCAGTCCCGCCTCCCAGGTGGAGACCTATTTAATTCAGGTGGCAGAGCTGTGTACATGTAAGCTCTGGTTCCCGGGCAGAAGGGCCCTTACTATTACGTAAGTCCTATATAAGACAGTTTCAAATATCTTGCAGTTTGCCCGGGGTTGGTTCCTGTAGCAGGTAAATCTGCAGTTCAGCTCCAGTTGCCTTACCGCTTCCGTGGCTTGGAGACTGGCCAGTGACGTCACAGACTGCGATCTGTGGTCTGAAGGCACTTTGCAGCGGATCTCCGCTCACTTCCAAGGGTCGCAACCTCGTCCATGTATTTCTTATGAAGATAGGGCTCCCCATCATTAACTGTCAAATTGAATCTTAGCAAATATTAACACAGGTATATAATTTTTCTAAAGGATAATGTTTCAATCCGCCACCCTCAAACAGGTTATCTTGTGGTTTAGGATGTCGAAGTAGACTTATTTTTGTCTTTTTTTTTTTTTTGCATTTTTTTGTTAAGTTCAACTGTTCCTTATGATCAATGTTTTCCTGGTGAACTGGCAGGAATGATGCAAGTAGCCTTTAGAGGCAGGTTGATAACGGTTGGTCTTCAATGCTTTCTGTGTGCCAAGTCTCTTGAAATCATTTTTTCATGTAGCACTTGATCTTCACAGCAACCAACATATAGACATGGACATTATTGTCCTTAACACACAGATATTCAGAAACTAGCACCTGAAGTTACAGAGGTGTGAGCTAACTGACTCTTAAGCTAGGCTGGTCCTTCTTAAGACTATGCCCTAGATCATAGCACGATAGTCTAAGATTTTAAAGTAACAACTATGTTGAGTTATGAACTAACAGACCCATCACTGAAATACTAATTTTGGTAAATTGGTATAAAAAGAGAAAATGAAGCAGTGTGTACTTGGATAACCATTCAGTCAAAAGAACATATTAAAATTGTGGTTTCACATTTGTAGAATTTAATCCAGCAACTTGTTTAAAGGAGCCCATCATTTTAGGAGCATTTACAATATTAAAAGAGGGAAAAAGATGAAATTAAAATCTCCCAAGTCTGTTGTTCAAACCAACAAAAGGGATAACTACCTTAAATCAAAGCAGAAGGAAAGTCTTTGAGCTTATTTCTATCTCAGTCACAGAAGCATTGCCATAAACCATTTATTTCATATCTGATAGTTTCAACAAATTCTCTCAAATCAGTTGAAGATAAACTCTACAGGTAAGGGTTAATCAATAAATATGTCATCTGGTATTTCATCACAGCCAAGTGTCTGAAAAACTGAGGCAGCTGGCACTATTCATCTTTCTGTACATGAACTCTGCAAGGCAGAGGCAACAAAGAGGTTTCCATTGCAATGTAAGTTCGGCAGCTCACTGGGGATGCCAGGCACCCAGGGAGTTGTACTGTAGAATGTTCTGATGATGCATCTGGATACCAAAGGGAAAATAGGTGTTTCTAGGCATCAGTGGCTACAATGGTATTTGCCATCTTACCATGTAAAAATGTCTTCATTCCAATAATTATGAAGTCCTCTAATTAAATGTGTACTATTCCTCTAATTCTTTACCATAGTTCACTTCTTAGAAGTGGTCATCATTTATTTATATTTCTCTGTTCCTGCAGGCTGCTAGGTTCTGATTTGTTCATAATGGCAGTTTTTTAAATGGCAGTTTTTAGAAGTATAAACCATTTTAATTTGCTACTTCAAAGTAGCATGAAATCTCACCAATATGACTGCCTAAACGTGACCTGAACAAGACAACAATAAACATGCTAAAGTAAACACTAGAAAGACCACAAGGCCGCAAGCCTACTCAAAGAACTAGGGAAAACTAAGGAATGCAGAGAGTGGGAAAAATAATCTTAACTAGGAAAAATCACACCAACTGGTTATCCAATACCAAATGATCAGTCTTGAAAAACATATTCATATTTTTAAGTTAACATCATATAGACTGATCAGGTTGTATGTAGAAATATATGTCTATGCATTTACATATATGAATATAACCACAATCAATGAAAAAGAGGTAATAAATTTGAAAGAGACCAAGGGGAGGTATATGGGAGGGTTTGGATGGAGGAAATGGAAGGGGGAAATAATGTAATTACATTATATTTTTTTATATTGTACTATATTATCAAAAATAAAAGTAATAATTTTTAAATATTTTAAAAATTATCTTTCCAGACCTAAATGGAGATATATTATGATAGAAATTTGTGACCCGTACAATTCAGTATAGATGTTTTTTTTTTTCAATGTGTAGGTTATTGCAAGAGAAAATTCCTGTATAAAGTGATGTTTTGAATTCCATTCAGCTCCACAGGAAGGTACAGCAGGCCAGCTCCAATTATGCATATTTCTGTAAAGTACTATGTGCAGTTATCAGTACTAATGGTTCAACTTTGGTTCAAACAGGCAATTGTGGCTCCCAAGATGTTCCCCAGATGGGACTGTGGGGTGCTAGACATTTGTACAGAGTCCTTCCTGTGTATCATTTTATCAGGTGCAGCCTCTTGGGAACTACTACCCTCATCCAGAATCCTGAGTTCAATGATTACTGGAGTCTCTGTGCCAGTGTAAATAAAATTTCCTCAGCTGAAAGCATCTCTCTCTTTACAATAAAAATACCATTAATTATTTAAAACTAGAGACTAATATTTAAAGACTGAATGAAGTAGTCACTTTCCTTCCAGACCTGGCAAATTTCTTGGCTTCAAGTCACTTCAGGTTGGGTAGGGAGTCTCTCCTGTCATTTAAGCTATGTGTGCATTAATCAATTCTATTTGCCCAAATGGGGCTCTGGCTTAAAATCAGCTTTGCTCCATAGTGTGAAGGGAAAAGGTGAGTGAAATAAGCGCTAGAATATTCAAAACATGCTAGGTATGACATAAGTTGATGGTTTACATGAAATATTTACGTTTGCAAACAAGTTGTGGCTACTCATGCATAAGCTTTCAACATCAAAAAGTAGCATGAATTCTAAAATTTAAAACAGTCCTTCTCTCTCTCTCTCACTTCTCCTGTGTGTGTGTGTGTGTGTGTGTGTGTGTGTGTGTGTGTGTGTGTGTGT
>CAJQZJ010018033.1:135617-155771 GCA_907164525.1 Lophiomys imhausi
GTAATAAATAAGTGTTAAATAATAATTTAAAAGTTCGGTTTCAGGTGAAAGTAGTTGTTATGATTATCAATAGGTTTAGTGGATAGGTTAAAGGGGTTGTAGGAATTTATAGGATTAATAGTTAAGAAATTAATGGTGTTTGTTATAAGTGAATTTAGTAATAAATAAGTGTTAAATAATAATTTAAAAGTTCGGTTACAAAGGACAACTGGGTTGTTTCCAGTTACTGGCTAGAAACAGACCAGTTAATCAATGGAATTGAATTGAAGACCCAGAAATAAACCCACATATCTACGGTCACTTAATTTTTGACAAAGAAGCCAAAACTGTACAATAGAAAAAGGAAAGCATCTTCAACAAATGGTTCTGGTCTAACTGGATGTCAACATGTAGAAGAATGCAAATAAACCCATATTTATCACCTTGCACAAAACATAAGTCCAAGTGGATCAAAGACCTTAACATAAATCTCTTTGTTTTCTAATCAGTGACCAAAAGAGGTTGGATCCAGGTGAGAGGAAAGGTGGGGAGTAACTAGGAGGAGTTGAGGGAAGGGAAACCATAATCAGTATATACTGTGTGAAAAAAAAATCTAGTTTCAAATAAAAAAGTGTCATGTATGTTAAAAATGTACTAAGGTGGTAGAATTTACATACTATTTATCATGCCTCCTCAAAAGACAACTTTGGATTTTAGAAGGTTAATTTGCTTACTTGTGGTGATCATTTTACCATATGCATCTGTACATGAATATTGCAACATCATATAATGCATGTTCAATATGTACAACTAAATTTAGAGACTCCCAGAAACAAAAAATAATGATATTGAAAAGAAAAAAAGAGAAAGCAAGGGAGGGGAGGGAGCCGGAGAGAGAAAGGGAGAGGGAGGGGGAGAGAGAGGGATAGGGAAAAGGAAGGGAAAGGAAAAGAAAAGGAAAAGAAAAGAAAAGAAAAAGAAAAAGAAAGCAAGGTTAGCTTAGAAGCTAGGAAAGAGGGAGCCCAGGTTTGTGCAATGGTCTGCCATAAGTGGGGTTAAAAACATATGCCAGTCATGGAGGGAAGTGGTTCTGGAACAATCACAGAGCATGTGAATGCCACATGCCTGTGTAAATGTATGCATGACCACTCTCCTCAATAAATGTACTGAAGCGCATCAGACCATAAGCCAGTGCCAAAGTCTAATTTTGTTCCTTTCCTTTTTTCAGTCTGTGTCTGCAAAGCTAACCCTATCAGTTCCATCATCCAACAGTAGAAATCTGACTGTTAGTTCTTGCCTCAGGCTGCATTTTAATTTATTTAAAAAAATCTAAGTGCTCACCCTGAAAATTAATTTAAGGACTCACCACTTGATTATCTTCAAAATGAAGCATTTTCCTCTGCTCTCAGCTTAGTTTTTCTTCTGTCTTTACCCCCTGTCCTCATGCTGCCAGTATGCAATGTCTGTTAATGGATTTGAAAGCAATATTTAAGGGACAGAGGGCTGTTTTCTCCACATGAAGGTCATCTCTACACACCTGGGATGTACTGTGGGATACTCAGTGAGTGTATACAGAGTCAGAAACACATCAGGGTGTCTGCAAATAACCCCTCAATTTTCCTCACTAGAAACCACTTGTCATTATTAGTGTATATCTATTGTCATTTCTATGAAATTATGAATTAGACATAAAAGAACTAACTGGTTTTGATAAAATGAGGGAAGTCCACAACCCTTATCTACCAACAGAGAAATAGAAATTAGAACTTGAAGCACTCTTAAAACTTATTATTTTGATTCTTAGTCTAAAGCTACCAAAAATGGTTGTTTAAATCTTGAAAAACAGTGAAATCAAAAGGAATGCCTAAGTGTAGAATCAAATAAATTGAAATTTCACAACCATAGTAGTAATAGGGCCAAGAAAAAAAGGGTGCATCAGGAAACCCCATCCATAGAAATTGGAGGTAGTCACTGGCATCTATCAGATTCAGTTTCTGAAAATCAATCTGGGTCTTGGGAATTGAGTATTTACTCAGGAGCTCTATATGACGCTTGAGGAAATGAGCAAGAAAATATATGTTTAAAAACTTAATATATATGTATGCCTATAATATCACCTGACAACATAAATGTAGTCTATAGTGTGCCTTAGGCACAGTCTGCAAAATGCAATTTCAAGGGTAAGAAATCTCCACTAATAGCAAAGAATGTCCCCCTTCCTGCCTACTACACATGGAAATTGATTTATGAGACCATAACCCTAGCGTTTAAAATTAGAATTTCTGGGAGGAGGTATCTCATTAGAACATATGCTTGATGCTAACATTTTCTATTACTAAGAGGTCAAGGGTGGGAGAAAAGAAAAGAGCAAAACACACTTAGCAACAAATAGCAAGTTCAGGGAAGGAAATTCCACTTTCAAAATTCTGTAAAGACCTGGACATGCATATTTATAATTTAACTCAGCTGTAACGGGGACAGATTTTAAGAATCTTTGTGCTTTGTTTTCTTTCATTCCTCATCTTAGAGGCTAGCAAAACTCAATCATGAAAACAGAAATAAAAAAGAATAAGCATATATACACATTAATTCAAAAGTTGAGCAGCAAATCTTGAAGTCCAAAGGCCCTCTAAAATCTGTCCAAGACAGTGGGTTTAGAAAAATTGACCAAATGTTTACTAGCATCATTAGAATAATGGAAGGTTTGTTTAAAGTCTTCAGTGTGACAAGTGCTTTCATGTCTGTTGAGAGTGAAGGCATGAGAAGGTTTCTGAAAGTTAAATCTTGGACTGCTGTATGAAGTGAGTTGGTGAGTTAAGTGTGAAATTGGGGGTGTGGGACAATCAAACAGCTGTAACCAATATTCTGAATGGGCATAATTTGTAGAATTCAATTAGATCGCAAACGTTTTCTCTCCTCACTGGTCTTTCAGGTTGTGAGTGAGCTAGATTTTCTTCTTTGCTCCTACTAGAAAGCAGACAGTTATATGAGTTGGCAGAAAGCAGATCAAAGGCTTAAAATACCTTTAAATACAAAGTGGTCTCATTTTGGCACTTAAATATTGAGTTTCATGTATAGACGTGAATGCCTCATGCTTCTGCTAGAGGAGAGAACGAGCATGGGCTTCCTTCAACTGTGATTCCTTATTCAACTGCACCAACACTTATGTCTGATGTCTCTGAAGTTAGAATGTGGGGGCAAAGGATACAGGCCACATGAAGACTCTTGCTTTCAGAAACCCTCTTCATTGTAGATCTGAGTGGGGCAAGTTCAAACTCACGTTTTCGCTGGTGTGAGATCCCTGCTTCCTCATTGCTAGAGAGATTTCACCCCATACAAGGACTATTCCTCTGTCTCTTCAATTTCTTTACTTCCACAATCATCAGGACTCTTAAGCATACCCCTGTGGAAGTCTATTCTGTGGAGTAACTCTTCTGCAACCCTTTCTTAATCACGGACCTTTTGCTAGTCATCCTACTTTTGCCCTGATAAGTTCTCTGAACTCAATGCAGCATCTCCCTTTGTGGCTTCCACTGCTGGTGTAGCTGGTGGTCCATCCTCTGTCTTCTGTAATTCTCAGGTAGGGTTGATTTTCAACTATTCAATTACCTAAATGTCCAGCTGAATAGAACAAATTTGAAGCTCTCTGTGTGTGCTCATGGAGGCTGTGGTAAAGAGAACATCTTCCTCCCTATTTAAACCTTTCAGTGTGCTCAAATTACTGGCCAAATCCACATTTCTAAGTGAAGCATACATATGGATCGCTGTTGGTATATTTTTTTAACTTCCCAAATTCTATTCTCACAACAAATACTCTTCATCATACAACTCTATATATCGTTAACTTGAAAATATCACTTAATTTTTCATACTGGGCTAACCAGTTTGAAATATGATTTTGTGTAATATATAAATGGACAGATTTTTTTCTGAAGTCATCATTGAACCACCCATCCATTAATCCACCCTCCATCTCTCCACTTTTCATTGCTCTGATCACCTTTATATCAAATGTCATATTTCCCATACAGCATTCCATGCACTGAAATTAAATGCTGTCCACAAAAATACAAGAATGCATTCCCTCAATATTCTTTCCATCTCTAGAAATATATATTGTATTCCATATAATATCTAATCATAATAGTTTACCACATCTCTTCTCTACTATTTTCTCTGCTAGTTCCTCCAGGGTTCCCTTTCACACAACAGCCCCTCCATCCCTACAGGCAACAAGTAGAGCCCTACACAAGTATTTGTCCTAAATTGTGGGTTGCTAAAATAACTAGTAACAACTTATGTTAATGTCATGTAGATGGGTACACAAAATCCAAGAATGTAGTTCTTCAACTTTTTATTATTGTTTACTGCAATTGATATGGTACTAGCATATCTGAAAAGGTGGGTACTTCTGGGGTTGAGGTGCAAGGATTTAAAGTCAGAATTGCTTTTCCAACAGCTGTGGAAAGTCTTGGGGAAAAAAAAAAGAAGGATTTGGCTTTGATGGAGAAAATGTAAAGTGATACTCTCTGAAGGCAAGAGCAATGCACACTTTCAGTTTTAATATTTGCACTTCCATCCATAAAACTTGAATTTATCAAAATAGAAGTTTACAGCTAATAGAAAAGCCAAGTGTGGTGGTGTGGTGGTGCACATCTATAATCCTAGCACTGGATGGTCACTTCTAGTTTGATGCCAGTTGTGCTAAGCAATGAGTGAAAGGACAGCCAGGGCAGGAGACTTAGATTAAAAAAAAAAAAAAACACACACACACAGAATAGTGAAAAGAGATTTCAAAAACATACGGTTTCATTTGCTGCCTTAAAAAACCAGTATTTTATTAATTCTTTGAGAATTTCTTTTTTTAATGTTTATTTATTACTTCAAGTTACATTTCCATCACAGTCCCCTCTCTCCACTACTCCTGCTCCCACCTTTCCACCCTCTCCCCCCTCTCCCCCCTCTCCAACCTATCCTACTCCTCCAGAGTTGGGTGCCCCTACATATCAGTCCGCCAGTTCAACAGTCATACGAGGGTTAAGAGCTTCCTCTTGCACTGGAGACCTATATGGCAACTCCATTAGGGCAAAGTGTCCCACTAACAGGCAACAAAGTCTATATTCCTGTTCCTTTTGGTGTGTTGGCTGTAGGACAGTTATCCTGTACTACATGGCTAAAATCCAATTATAAGTGAATAGATGCCATGTGCATCTTTCTGAGTCTGGGTTAGCTCACTCAGGATGAGTTTCTCTACTTCCATCCATTTGGCTGCAAATTGTATGATTTCCTTGTTTCTGATGGCTGAGTAGTATTCCATTCTGTAAATGTACCACAGGTTTTTTTTTTGTTTGTTTGTTTTGTTTTTTATTCATTTGTTAGTTGAGGGACATCTGTGTTATTTCCAGTTTCTAGCTTTTAAAAATAAAGCTTCTATGAGCATAGATGAGGAGATGTCCTCATGGTCATTTGGATGTATACCCAGAAGTGTGATGGCTGGGTCTTGAAGTAGAGCTATTCCAAGTTTCCTAAGATATCACCAAACTGATTTCCATAGTGGTTGTACAAGTTTGCACTCCCATCAGCAATGGAGGAGTGTTCCTTTTTATCCACGGCATCACCAGAAAAACAGATTTTGATCATTGTCACCCCCAACTCCTTCCAGACCCAACCCCACTTTCCTAACCATCCAATTTCATGTTATTTTATATTATTTCCATTATCTTTATGTTTATAGTTTTGAGAATTTTGGAACTGTATTTACATCATTTCTCCCTTCCTCTATACTCTCCAACTTTTTCCATGCCCCCCCATTTCAAATTCATGATCTCCTTCTCTTTAATTATTACAAAAATAAGCAAATTATACATATAAAGCTGAGTTCATTTAGTGTTAATAATGTGTATACATGTCTAGGACTGACTACTTGGTTGCCTTCCAGAATTTGAAGGTAAGTTCTTATTGCTGAAGATAGCACACACAGACACTCACACACCTTTGAAACAGGACTCTAAGGAATAGACCTGAATCTGGCCTTAAACCTATTTCCCTGAGGACTAGCTCTCGTAGTACGCTAAGGTGCTATGAACACTAACATGGAGAGCATCAGTCAACGTTCTTCTCCAACACTGAGGCCTATGAATTACAGCAATGCCCAGCTTTACATGATATCCCCCAAAGTTGCAACAGTAGCACTTTTATCTAGGAAGTAGCCAACAGCTATCTAATTGGGCTTAAATCCTGCTTGATGGGAATAAATTCATGACTGGTACTACTATGAAACTAACCAACTGCCTGGGACTGGTGAGGCCATGGAACCTAGAGGAGAACATAATAGTGCCATTTGCTAAACCAGAAGAATTTGTAAGCACATTCTGAATATTTATCTTTATACCCACAGATAAGTGCACTTCTCAACTCTCATTGAAGAAGCTTTGCTTTTTTTCCCATCAAATACTGACCATTACAGAAATCCATAACTGGTTAAATACCGAAAATGACTGGCTGTGGTGTACTCAGCCCCAGTTCATACAGCTGGATCACCATCCCTAAACCTAAGGCTCAGGGAATATTGCAGAAAGAGGAGGGGGTTGTAGGAGTCAGAGGGCCAAGGTATCTGCCATGAGGTTGTGTTCTCTATATAATGCAAAAAAAAAAAACTACACCCATGTAATCTCAAAACTATGGCTGCCTAACATGAACAATGAAAACACTAGTCAACTTGCTAACATAGATAGGGGAATTCTCACATGGTCCTATCTCTTAATGAACAATTACCAGTAATTAATGGGTTCAGGGAGAGAGAATAATCAATCTTTAGGGATGAGTCCTCTAACTTGTTATCCAGTATCAACTTGTCAAAAAACATACACGTACAAGCAATGTTAAATGCTTGTTTTTTTTAATTCATTGATTCAAATTTGTATTAATTTTAGGCATAGGTATTCTCCCTTTATGCTTCTATTACAAGAGACTCCAGTGAAGAGGTTTGTTTCCTAGACATAAACTAAGTAGAGCACCCTCACATGCCAAGTGACAGTATTTTCATGTACAGTGAGCTGAATATTTATATAAAGAAGAAATATATTTAAGAAATTCCTATTCATAGTCAATGAAGAAAGATCTTGATATATGTGTTAATTCCTTGTTTTGCTTCCAGAACATTTTCTGAAATCCATCATCTGGATTCTCAGAAAATTATTAACAACTCAAAGAAGTATTTATTTTTTCATTAGGCTCTTTTAGGCCTAAATAGAAAAATAAATAAAATAATGCTTTCTTTGATGTCATCATATCAATGATTAAATTTCTTCCACAAGTAAATCATTTCTCTCCTTTCTACAACATAGTAAAAGCAGAAAGCCACCTGCCTTTGACCTTCACATGTTTATGTGTACTTAGCTAACACATCTGTTCTTTAGTTTCTGATAAAGGGACCATATGTCCCATGACTCACATATAAGAACATATAAGAAGAGAGTGTTCTAAAAGAAAGATAACAAGGTTAATTTACTGGATAAAGTGAACTTTGAAGAGGATTAACCTTGAATGGCCAACCTATAAAAAACTGTCAAGTGTATTCTTAAATATAAGAGTGGCATATAATTTCTTCTTTCCTATCTCTTTGGAAAATTAATAATGTATCTTGTAAAGAGAACTGAAGATTTAACATCTATTACAGTTGTTTTTAATAGAAAGTTATACTAAAAATAATAATTTCTGTCTAGATACATAGCAAATCACTCAGAAGTTAATGTATTTTAGTATTTTTTTGAAACTGAAGAGTTTCTACTTTTAAACCTGAGACTTACAGTCTTTAAAATTGTGATCTATCAGTGTAAAATTAAGGAGTCAACAATATTTTTAAGTTTACAATAGGAGAAACATTGTATCTAAAAAGCAAACTTTTGAATCGCTTACATTAATTTACTCCTTATCAAGATCTATCAAGCTAGAAAGGAAAATTAGTATCTTGGTTCTACAAATGAGGAGACTAAATATCAAGGGGTTTAAATAAACAACCTGAAGTCACAATGACAATAGGGAAGATAAAGCTTGAATCCAGGTGCTCTACCAAGTATGTTGCTGAACTGTACGTAACACAGTGATGGCTATGAAACCAAAGTGTGAGATACTTGTTCTCAACAAACGCAAGTCATAATCATTGATCCTTCACAGTGGAACATGAAAAGCAATTCCTGCATGTATTCCTCTGATATGCTTTGCATGAACATACATAAGCATAAACACACACACTAAATATGTTAAAATGTTTTTTTTTGTAATACCAATAATCACTTATGAAGAAGGAATTATAACAATACCATCACAAAACAGACATGGATTTTTTAAACTAAGAAGTAGTTAATACCATCTACTAGAAATTACTGTCATGGGTAAGTTCATCCTTTACTGATCAAAATTTACTTTGATTTTTTTCTGAAAAGTAAGAGTGTCAGAATAATATACACTCATATTAAACAAGAAAGAAAACAGTGTTTGTGGGTGTTCTCTTTCCTGCTTCATGGCTCAATACATAATTTCTCATGACTAAAACCAGGTCAACAATACTTACGGCAGAGGAGACTCTTCAAGAGCTTACAGGGGTCAAATTACAGCATTAGTTTTTATGGGTGCAACTGTATACTTTTATGGTTATTAGAAGGTGAGTGTACATAGATATTTTTCCCAGAATGTTTTACGACCAGTTTTATTGACTTCAACCTTGAGTTTATGGGTCTCAGGAAGAACAGGTTACAGGGTAGAATGAAGAGCTAATGTGATATGAGCTCTTAGTGGGTGTATTCCAACTTGTTATCAGTAGTTAGATCTGAGAAGTATGTGGAGGAAATATAGACAGATCATCTATTGTATAAGCTCTGTAAGATTTAGACTATAAAAATCACACGACTTCTAAGACATTAATAAGTGTTATTATATATAATGTAATATATTGGAATATATTATGAAATAATGGAAAATTACAAGCAAAATTATTATGTTTTAACAAAGGAGGAGGCAACACATCATTGTATCAAATGACATTGTAAACACATGAAAGCCA
Source organism: Lophiomys imhausi (assembly GCA_907164525.1). Lineage (NCBI taxonomy): Eukaryota > Metazoa > Chordata > Mammalia > Rodentia > Muridae > Lophiomys > Lophiomys imhausi. Next base: position 144,658 of record CAJQZJ010018033.1, read on the forward strand.
TACACTATGAGAGACAGGGAAATACTCTTTTAAAATTATTTTTTATTTTATTTTTTGAGACCATTATATAATTACATCATTTCCTCCCTCCAAATTCTCCTGTGTAGCCTACTTGAGTCTTTTCAAATTCATGGCTTCTTTTTTATTAATTTTTGTGTTTTATGTGTGTGTATACATATGTGTGCATATGTTTGTGATATATATATATGTGTGTGTTCTCATGTGGTATATGAAAAAAATCATATCAATGTATTTGTGTAGTTGTATATGTATATACAATTATTTTGATAATAACTTAAAATCAAGAATTTTTAAATATTTCACTGTCCATAACCCAACTTGCAAGAGTCTCTTCCAAAAAACAAAGCAGAGATTCAGAGAAAAAAAAAAACATGTTTTATAAAAGATAACATTCTAACTTCAAAGCAGAGAAAAGTTACTGTTACACTCAAGTAGTCAACAATAACTATTGCTATACTTGGGTATTTTTTTATGTAATCTTAGTTTCTTGATGTCATATACATTTCTTTCAGAATTCAACTGTAATTAGCAGTAAGAACAGTAAAAGTTTACAAAGTACATGTTTGAGGACAAAATACAATTTTTTTTAATGTAAAAAGATCCTAACTTGCAGGATGATAATGATAGGTTTGAAAAGGATAAAATCCACAGGAAATGGCTTGTTCTTCTTTCAGTTGATTCCCAGGGAGTAATGTGTGAAGAAAGTAGCTATGAATTTTACTTCTAGAATATTCCTAATATGTCCAAAAGGCAGTTACAATGAACTGCATTATACTCTGTGAAATAAAATCAACTAGATGCAAACCTGTTTCACAAGGAATTAGGCAGTAACTCAATTCAGGTGCCATAAATGCTTTTTGGGAGATGGGTGGGATGTTTATTAACAAGAAATATGTAGAAGTTAACTCGGGTTTTTCTACATGAACACATGATATTTTACAAAGATCTCTGGAGTGAATGAAAACACAATGGTGATTTCCTCTTGAGGAAATGATGAGATTTCATTCTAGGAACAATGGCAGGGTTAAAATACAAAATCCAGAGAGAAAGTAACATGAAGTACAAAGATCATGCTAGATGGGGTGAAGATGGTAGCTTATGGCCATTGTTGTGGTTTGAGCACAAAATGTCCCCACAGGCTTCCCTGCTCAGTGTTTGCTCTCTGGCAGGGACACTATCTGGAGACGTTCTGGTGACTTTAGGAGATAGGATCTAGGTGGATGAAATAGGCCATCAGGACTTGCTTTTGCTGGTTGCTCCTGGTTACCAGTCCCCTTCTTTCTGCTTTCTGTCCTCCATGGAGTGAATAATCTTCTCTATAATATACTCTTGTGGCTATGATGTTTTACCCATGGATGATGAAGCCATGATCTGAACTCTCAGAAACTTTGAGTCAATACATGTTTTCTCCTTCAAGTTGTCCCTCTAGGCACTTTATCACAAAAACAAAAGTAATTAGCAACATCTGACATAAATCATTTAATTAAGCATTAGTCATTAGCCCAAATTGGGAACCCTTAATTCTGACTGAATTAATAATCTTAACATTTGTATGTATTTCATAACCAGGGTGATCTATATCCACACACTTAGGAGAGCTATGCTGTTTTCTGTCTGCAGTAATCCTATTTTTAGAGTATTCTACTCTTCCAAGGCACTTCCCTCAGGAATATGTAACATAATACTTTCATATCCAGAAAATTCTTTATCATCTATGATAAGACATCCAAATGAACACCAGGCTTTCAAGTTTACAGTGATTAGCACCAAAGCACTTCACTCCCCTGTGACCCTTGCCATGTTCACCAAAGCTAAACTGTTCCAGTGTAGATGCCATCCGCCACTATTCAACACCCACAGGAAAAGATCTGCCTTCCACTACACTCCCAAACTCCACAAATAATCAATTTGACCCTTCACCTTCTAGAGTGCTGTGAAGAGTCTATCAAGACAGGGTTTTTGCTTACCTTTTGGAGAGCAATAAGGTCAGCTTTGTCTTTTCAACAGTTTAGTTTGGTGCATTTTCAAATTTTTCTCTGCATTCTTAAGAACTAGAGACACTTTCGAAACAGGAAACAATAAGGCATACTTTTAGGAAACTGTGTATCATTTAGATAAAAGAAACAAAGGACTTCTTTTATGACAAATTTTGCATTGGAAATAATACAAATGATTGTTGTTGCAGGCAAAAGAAATGAAATTACATTGCACTGTGAACACTATAGCTTTCTTCTTTCAACTTTGATGTCACTTTACAATTGGAAAAGTGTGTAGTCATTCTGACACTAGCCATTCTCAATAGCTAAGAGCCATATTCTTACTACACAGGGAATGGTTAAGGAAATGTCCCTGCAACATAATGCTGTCTGGGGTATTGTCTCTAATATCATCCCAGCAAAATACAAAGGCATTCTTGTAAGAGGTGAGCACTGAGGCTGGGGGATAGCTCACTTAAAAAGTACTTTCTGAATGAACATAGGGACCTGAGTTTAATCCCTCAGAACTCCTTTACAAAAGTTAGATGTGGTGATGCATATTTATACTCCTAGCTCAGGGGAGGTAGAGGCAGGTGTGTCTTTGGTGTCACTGGCTAGCCAGCCATATTTGATAAGTCCTAGGCCAAAGTCTCAAAATAAGTAAATAAGTAAGTAAGTAAGTAAAGTGGATGGTACCTGGAAAACAATACACAAGCTTGTCATCTATCCTCTATACACATACATACATAAGTAACTGAGCACTGAACACTCCCATTGCATATGCACACACAGAAAAAGTAAATTCTATTTCTGTAATAGTTTGGTATCTGTTGCTGTGATAAATACCATGACCAACACAATTCAGAGATAAGTGGGTTTATGTCGTCCTACAGATTACAGTATATCATTCACAGAAACTAAGGCAAACACTGAAGGCAAGAAGTTGAGAGAGAAACCAGAGAGAAATGTTAATTACTAGGTTGCTCTCTAGAGCTCATGTGCAGCAAGCTTTCTTACATAGCCTAGATCTTCTTGCCTGAGAATGGTGCTGCCCATAGTTGTGAAAAGGACCCTCTTAGAACAATCATCAATCAAGATAATTCTCCAGGCCAAACTGCTGGAGACAATTCTTCAGGTCCCTCTTCCAAAAGTGAAAAATTAAAAGTAAAAACTAACTAGAGTAGTTCCCAAAAAATGTGTGGAGATCTTGCAGCATGATACATACTATTCTTTTGCAATGTGAGTTCAATTTTACGATCCAGAAGTAGTAATCAGCTACAGTCAACCCAATTATCAACTGACTGATTATTTAAAGGATACACCATGGATCACTCAAGAGCCATGATCACTCAAGTACTCACCCTCATATGGAGGAATCAGTGGCACTGGATCTGTGTCCCTAGTTCAATGTTATCTCTTTAAATGTCTCTTATTGATGTAGAGGAATTTTAATCCAGGAACATGGCTGTTCTGGCAAAGGATTGCATCCAAAGGCCTCTAGGTCTATGTGATCCAGCTGGAATGTAGACACACTCTGGATCACAGTAAGATCTGGCTGGAATACAGACATGACCTTAGTACATACCTTTAATCACAAACAATGAAGATAAGGTTAGTTTATAGAAGAAAACATCCATGTTTGAAAGGGATGTCTAATTTTTTTTATTTTTTTATGTTTGTTTATTACTTCAAGTTACATCTCAATCACAGTGCCCTCTTTCTACCCCTCTCATTCCCACCCTCCCACGTGCTACCCCCTCTCCCTTCTATTCTACTCCTCTGGAGTGGGGTGTCCCTACATATCAGCCCCCACACACAAGTTCAGCAGTCATATGAGGGCTAAGAGTTTCCTCTTGCAGTGGGGACCTACATGGCACCACCACTACGGCAAAGTGTTCCACTAACAGGGAACAAAGTCTATGTTTTTGTTCCAATTGGTCTGTCAGTTGTACAATAGTTATCCTGTACTATATGGCTAAAATCCAATTATAAGTGAATAGATGCCATGTGTATCTTCCTGAGTCTGGGTTAGCTCACTCAGGATGAGCTTTTCTAGTTCCATCCATTTGGCTGCAAATTGCATGATTTCATTGTTTCTGATGGCTGAGTAATATTTCATTGTGCCAATGCACCACAGTTTTTTTTTTTTATCCATTCATTGGCTGAGGGACATCTGTATTTCCAGTTTTTATCTATTACATATAAGGCTGCTATGAACATAGATGAGGGGATGTCCTTGTGGTTTGGTGAGACTTGTCATTTATTGATTTAAGTGATTTTTTTTAAAGCATTACAGTTTGGTTGTTTTCCACCTTCACAGTGCTTCTCTATTAGCCCAGTCTGTTAGATATAATGTGTGTCAGTACAGGAATTGCATAAGTAAACAAAAATTTGCATAGTAGATAACGGGTACCAAGAGTGCTTTTCAATATGATGATTATGTGCATCTCAATCAGTAAGGTTGGAGGTGTTTCTTTCTAAATTATGATGGAGCCAAGGCCTAGCAGAAATGGTAAGTTAGTTTGCAAAATGGTTGAAGAGATTTTCTCACAGGAACAGCATAAGTAAAGATGAACAGTCACCTTCAAATGACATAAGCTGGTGAAGAACTAACTATCTCCACAGGTTAGTAAGCACAGGTTCTGCAAGGCCTTGGATGCTGCAGTTGCTTTCAGCCTTTGTACAGGTAGCAAAGGAAGACAGAGGGGACCTCAGCATTTAATGAGGCTTTTAAACAATTGAGAGGAGTCAGAGTATTATTATTTTAATGGTGTCCAGTCTTTGTGCCCACCAAACAGAGAACTAGTGGCCAATACACAGACCAAAGCTAGTGACTCTGTCTTGGAATCTAAGTCATACAATCTCTCAACAAATATTGCCTATACCATGGCAGTGGCCTTTTGGTTCATCTCACTGGTACTATTGTTCACCTAGTACCTACCACATAGAAACCTAGACACCCTTAACAAGTTGAAAATTATGCAGAGTTAATTTGCCTTGCTCTGAATCACTGACTTCCAGTGTATTGTAGGCAGAATTCTAAGTTCTTCTTCCACATTCTACTTTTTGACTGGAATATAAAGCCTGCCCTTGAATCTAAGAAGACTTGGTGATGATAATGGGATTTTCAGGTTTAATTTAACTCCCAAATCAATTAACTCTGAATTAATCATGAGAAGCAATATCTTGGCCTGACCTAATCAGAAGACAGAAGTACTTGAATCAAAAAGATGCTTTGCTGGCCTGCATGAAGTGAACTGAATGTTGAGGGTAGTCTGCCTCAAGGATCTGGGAGGTTCTCTTTTTTATAAGCATGGAAGAGGAGAGGATAAGAGTCAAACATTTCAAAGTAAAGGTGCTTTTCAGGGATCTTAAAGGAGGTTAGGGTGCATCCTTCCCTGTCATGCCTCAAAGTAGGAAACAGCTAGATGATGCCTGATTTTTATTCTTTTGAAGTTCTGTGTACAAAATACAGTTAGGTACACAACTCCTGACTGATGAAAATTGTTCATGAAATTATTTTTGTTATTAATTTGTAGTAGGATACTATTATGTAGACTACCATGGTCTCAAACTCATAGTCTTTATGTCTTGGCTTCCCAAATGCTGGGGTCACAGGCTGACACCAGAAGCCTTAAATTTTTATATATTTCTAGCCACATTTTGATATGCAGAAAGGCAAAATGAACATATTATCACTCTTTTAAATAAAAAAGCAATTTTATTACATGTTCTGCAGCACCCTGTAAACCCTTATATCTCTGATCCCACCTTTCATTCTGTTGCTAACCTGGCTATGTGATCTTGTTCATGCTCATTAAACTAAGAGTATTCTCATGTATTTAAACCTCATTTCTTCACTTTGCTCATATCTTCACATATATATATCCTGTCCATGAAGCATCCTTTATCCACACTCTCACCATTCCCTTCCCCTGCTTTAGTTTACTGCTGAGTACTTCATAGAGTATATCCTGGCATTGCATTTCTATTGTCTCTTTTTCCTGTCTCATTACTAGATAAGAACAGAGCCTTTTTTATAATTTACATTTTTATTCCTAACAGTTTAATCAATACATGGATACATTAAGTGTTGCATAAGTATTTATTAAGACAAAGAATAGATTTAAAACATTATCAATTTTCAAGCCAATGGTAATGTGGGCACCTGAGGAAGCCAGCTACTCAGCAAGTGTATTGACTTGGGGAAATTGATGCTTTGTAATCTATGTAGGGCAGCAAGAGTAATCTTTTTTTTTCTGGTGACTAGAAGGGTGGCAAAGGACAAAATAACTAATAGGGAACATTGAGATTGTGGTTCTGGATTAAGGAGAGTAAAATCAAATTTCTCAGAGTCTGAAGATGAAGATGCTCTGAGTGCACTAGTTACTTTTCTGTTGCTGTGATGAAATACTCAGAACAAAAGTGTCCTGGGGAAGAAATTTTTTTTTTATATTTATTTATTACTTCAGGTTACATCTTCATCACATTGTCCTCTTTCCACCCCTCCCAGTCCTGCCCTCCTGGCCTCTACTCCCTATCCCTTCCATCCCACTCCTCTGGAGTGGAGTGTCCCTACATAACAGTCCCCCGCCCAGTTCAGCAGTCATATAAGGGCCAAGAGCCTCCTCACACACTGGGAACCTACAAGGCAGCACCAATAGGGCAAAATGTCTCACTGACAGGAAAAGAGTCTATGTTCCTGTTCCCTTTGGTGCATTCATTGTAGTATAGTTATCCTGTACTACATGGCTAAATGGTTTATTTTAGTTTACACTTCCAGGTAACTGTCTATCACTGAGGGAGTCAAGGCAGGGACCTAGAGGCAGAAACTGAATCTGAGACTGGAAAAACACTGATTCTTGTTATCTATCTATCTATCTATCTATCTATCTATCTATCTATCTATCTCTTTCTCTGTCACACACACACACATTCAAACACACATACTATTTGTCTATCTATGTGTGTGTCTGGTTTGTCTCATTCCTATTATCACCCTTTTAATAAAAGAGCTATTTTGTTATGCACTCTGTAAGTCCCTATATCTCTGATCACTCTTGCTCTCATTCTTGCTTTCTCTGCTAGATTTCTTATACATCTCAGCCCTACCTGCCTATGTGTGGTTGGCATTGCCCACAGTGGGCTGGGCCCTCACACATCTATCAACAGTCCAAACAATTCCCCCACAGACATAGCCAAAGGCCTATCTGATCTGTAAAATATCCTTTGACTGAGACTTCCTCTTCCCAATTGACTCTTTGTTGTATACAGTACACAAGGAAAACTTACCAGAATACTGACTGACTTTGTCACCTCGTGCTGTCCAAAGAAAGCAGGACACCAAGACTAACAAACGATGTTGTGCTTGTCACCAACCATGGAAAATAAGTCCCTATAGCTGGAATTTTTTGGAAAAGAAGACAAAGATTACACTTCTTGAACCTAACTGTCTTGGGGAAATGAAGACCTTATCTAAGGTCCAGAACTCTTTGACTCTAGCATTTTACTTTCACCCAAAAGAGAATACTTGGTAACAAAAATAAAATAATGATTAGAGAACCACCAAGTAGATTTTTAAAGATGTGAACTTATATTTTATGTACTCAGGATGTAGCTGTTTGGATTTGACATGGAGATGACAGGAATCAATATATGGTATGACCTAAGAGTTAGTTCTTTGGGGCCAGGTAGTTTGTGTTTGCATTCTGCTGCTATTCTACTTAGAAGGTGCAGTATGCTCATCATTTTCATGAGGTTCAATGATGCTCTCAAATACCTCCATGAAAAACACACATCCAGCCACCTTCTCTATGACTTAGTTGGGTTTCTATAAAACAAATATGGGGTGGCAGCTACCATAAAAGTTCACAAAGATCAAATAAATAATGTGTGGTATCCTTGGTGAAATGCCTAGTAAAATTAACTATGATTCTTGGTGGAATAGTTGACTGATTAGACTGATTCAGTCCAGTCTTTTTACAGCTACATTGATCACTGAGATTGCTAAAGAATAAATCCAATGATTTCAGGTATCTGGCTTCAGAGAGCATAGGATGCCTCTTATCTGCTTTAATCTTGCTCTGTTTTTAACAGGAATATCAAAGTGACACAGGAAAACTGTTGATAGTTATATTTTGATGTACACATATCCTGAATGCTAATTAGACAGTCCCTGAGAAACACTGGGACCCATCTGGATTTGACAAAATCATGTTTTTTATGATACAATGCCTTATGAGATGTAACCTACACTTTTCTGCCAATTAAGATGACTTAGCCACATAGAAACATTTTTTAAATAAGAAATAACCATAGGAAAGTTTTCTGTTTCCCTTGAATTTGGGGGACTGAAATATAAGATGCAATTTTCTAGCTGCAATACTCTAGCAATGAGTTGAAATGGAAAACTTTTCATTTTGTATATAATTTCAGTTTGCAAAAGAAAACTATTTTTATCTTCCCAGTACTAATACAATGAAAGTAATATAACTGACTGAGAATCTGATATAAGAACTACTTTCCATATATTTCAAGAAACATAGGACCATCTTAACAATTGAAATGCTATACATTATAAAAGAATACATGCTCAGAAACTTCTAATTTTCAGACAAGTTTTGAACAGTGTGAGTCAGTACCTCTAACAAAATTGAAGAGATCATATGCATTTGTTCATGTCCCAAATCTCACAAAGCAAACTTAGTGGCAAGAACCACTGTCAGGCAGTAACATGTAGAAATTTCAAAAGATGAAGGACACTCTTGTTCATCTACCAACGGCCTTCCTACATCCCTCTTGTAGCCATTAAACCATTGTTTCACAGAAGAACATTTCAAAAGATAATTTTCTTTATAGTTGCCTAGTGGAAGTGCTTATATCTATGACCAATTTTAATTATACCAAATAGCCTATACAGTATCTCAATAGTCCATGGAGCGAAGAAGTTAATAACCATTAATTGGATGATAAAATAAGATATCTAAACAAGAATATTGTTGTATAAAGGACTGATCTTGAGATACAGTCAGTATTTTTAAATCTTAATTTTATGTTAGGCATTGTGTAAACATACGTGGTCTTCACTACTTCATAAGGTTAGTGATCCTATTTTTATTTTGCCTTAAGGATATTAAAGTTAAAAATGACATAAAAGCAATGTTAATGTGTATGTTTTGTTGTTATTTGAATTTATGTCTCTATCTTGAGACCAGTATTCTTTGTGTAAACTACCTGTTGTCTTTGGGAAGAAGAGAAGATAACAAAACAACATACATTGAGGAGCATATAAACAAAGTTCTGGAAGGTGAGCAATTCCAAATTAAGGCATCTGAAAATTCTGAACCTGGTGAGGTATTACTTTTTTAATTTTCTGATTGTGTTCTCATATGGCAGATGGGGCAAGGCATCCATCTAGGGGGTCTCTATAGTAAAGGCCTTTTAATTGCGTTTGAACAATATGACTGAAAGCCCGACTGGAATAACTTAAGGCAGGGCAGATTTGTATTGGGTCATAGTTTCAGGGGGCTTCAGTCCGTCATGAGGGAGAAGTCAAGTTGCTTCAGCTAAGGGACCATGTGGTAGAGACTGTTCACATCACAGCAGACCAGGAAGCAGAAAGCTGATGGTTAGTTTTCACCATCTATTTGACACACTGTAGAGTCAAGTCAAAAGTCAATCTCAATGAGAAATTGTCTACACTGAGTTGGCCAGTGGGCATGCCTATGAGGGATTTTTTTTTAGTTGAGTTAGTTGAGATAAGACTACCCTAACTGTGTGATCATTGTTTCATGGGCTGTACTCTAAATTTTTTTTTTTTTTGTAGTCTGGAATTAATGAAAAGGGAACAATGATCTTAGCACTGGCACACCTGCATTGATTCATTGTCCTCTGTTTTTGACTGCATCAAGTTTCTGCTGCCTGGAGTTCTCCACAATGGTAGGCTGAAACTTGAAACTGTGAGCCAAATAAACTTGATCCCTATGCCATGGATCGCTTTTCCTGTGGTAGTTCCTCACAACAACAGGGAATGTAATAAAGAAAAAGAGCAAGACAAGAGCCAGGTTCAATTATACACTTTGAAGAATGACGCCCACTGAGTTAACTTTTCGAATATACCCTAACTCATAACATTTCTAGATTCTCCAGAGATAGCACCTACAGTCAGAATCTAGCTATTCAGAACCTAGTCCTGTCAGATTGAAAATATCAGTCAAAGCAGCAGGCTAGAGAATGGGAAATGTTTTTTTTTTCCAACTACACATCCAATACAAGAGTAATATCCAAAATACGCAAAGAACTCAAAAAAAGTTGACACTAAAAAAACAAATATGGGCTGCAGAGATGGCTCAGCAGTTAAGAGCACTGGCTGCTCTTCCAGAGGACCCAGCTTCTATTCCTATCACCCACATGACAGTTCACAATTGTCTGTAACTTCTGTTCCAAAGGATCTGACACCCTCACACATATATATTCAGTCAAAACACCAATGTACATAAAATAAAAATAAATGAATTGTTTAAAAAAGAAAACAAATAACCCATTTTAAAATGAAATGTCAAGTTTTGACCTCTTGCTACCAACTGACATAAACTGTTTAGGATAATTAAGAAACGGAAACTAATAGTCATGAAAACGTGTCATTTTGTTAGTTACTGTGACAGTCTATCACAGTTATTTTCTAAGCTACTCAGAAATCAAGTTGCTAAGAGACAAGCAATATTTGCTTATCTAAATATAAGAGATAGATAGGGCATCTTCAAAAACCTCAAGAGATCTGCAGAATATGGCATTCAAAGATGTTTTCTTAACTTAAGATTTTTTGATATCGAGACATGTCAGCCCCTGACAGCACCCCCTATTCTACTCCAAGTAGAAGATGAGCATTGAAGAATCTCCAGTGGGAGATGATTGAATTGGTGGTAAGCCATTCTCTTGGCAAGAAAAACCCCTTGCTTCAACTGTAGACAGACTTCTGTCCAAAAAGGACAAAACTTGGAAGCAGATAAGTCGACAGCCTAGCTCTGCCAAGACAGGGTAGGTAAGTCCTTCATAATTCCTGCTCTACAACCAATGTCTGTCAGAGAAATGGGGCCAAATGGCTGAAGATTGATGCTG
>CAJQZJ010018033.1:160397-183736 GCA_907164525.1 Lophiomys imhausi
GGAGACCAGCGCCATTTTTAAGGCGCGGCATGTCGCAGCTCTCTACAATGATGGTCATGGACTCACACTCTGAAACAGTAAGCAATCCCATTAAACTCTTTTTTTTTTATAAGTTACCTTGGTTATGGTATCTTCTTTTTTTTTCCTCATTTAAATGCTTTTCTTTTTTTTCTTCTTTTTTTCTGTTTATTTATTACTTCAATTTGCATCTCCATCGCAGTCCCCTCCCTCCACCCTTCTTGCGCTCACCCTCTCACCCTCCCACCCTGTCCCCCTTCCCCCACCTATCTTACTCCTCCAGTGTGGGGTGCCCCTACATATCAGTCCCCCTCAGTTCAGCAGTCATATGAGAACTAAGAGCTTCCTCTTGCACTGGGGACCTACATGGCAGCTCCACCATGGATGCTCACTTTCCCTGTATCTCTTCAACATAGTACTTGAAATTCTTGCTAGAGCAATAAGACAACTAAAGAAGATAAAGAGAATACAAATTGGAAAGGAAGAAGTGAAAGTATCACTATTTGCATATGATATGATTGTATACATAAGTGACCCCAAAAATTCCACCAGAGAACTTCTACAACTGATAAACACCTTCAGCAAGGTGGCTGGATACAAAATTAATTTTTAAAAATGGTAGCACTTCTTTATACAAAAGATAAATGGGCCAAGAAAGAAATCAGGAAAACAACACTCTTCACAATAGCCACAAACAATATAAAATACCTGGGGTAACTCTAACCAAGTAAGTGAAAGACCTGCATGACAAGAACTTCAAGTCCTTGAAGAAAAAAAAATTGAAGAAGATATCAGAAGATGGAAAAATCTCCATGCTCAGGAATAAGTACTATCAACATAATAAAAATGGTATCTTCATAAGCAGCAGAAAAGTAATTCAGACAATGATTTTTCAGATTCAATAGGTATTATATGTTAATCTCATTTATTTGGATAGCACCCTTGTGACCTATTCACTACCCCAAATTTCCCACCTCCTAATATCTATCACTTCTTGGGTAGGTTAAAAATATACATCTTGTGCTGAGCAGGGTTGGAGACTGGTGGTGGCATGCTGACCATACTCTGGGCCTTCACCTGTGATGACCTGTTCTGCTTCAACAACATTAATTTGGATCCACTTACAGAAATTTATGGGATTCCTTTTTATTTAGCCCATTGGCCAGAGTATTTCATCATTGTGGAGGCACCTGGAGGAGAACTAATGAGTTATATTATGGGCAAAGTAGAAGGCTCAGTAGCTAAGGAAGAGTGGCATGGACACGTCAGAGCTCTGTCTGTCGCCCCTGAATTCTGCCGTCTTGTCTTGGCTGCAAAACTTGTGGAATTACTAGAGTGAATTTCAGAAAGAAAAGGTGGATTTTTTTGTTGTTGTTGTTGTTGACCTTTTGTCAGAGTATTCAATCAAGATGCAGTCAACATGACATGTACAAGTAGCTGGGGTACAGTGTCTACAGGACAGTCATAGAGTTCTGCTCAGCCAGCAGTGGGGAGCATGAAGAGGACGCCTGCCATATGAGGAAAGCACTTTCGAGAGACACGGAGAAGAAATCCATCATATGTTACCTCATCCTGTGAGGCCCGAGGACATTGAATAACCATAGGCAGTGGCTCTTAGGCAGCTGTTCCAAGCAGTTTGTGGATGTATTATTTTCATAGGATGATCTTGGAGCTCTAATAAGGAGGAAAATAATCATTTAGGTCTTAAAAACTTCATGAAAATACAGGCTATAAACTTACTTCAAATCTCATCATTCCAGTGAGCAATAACATACATGTTCAAACCGTTAGCCATAGTAAAATTCAATCAAGGCAGCTAAGTCAGATGGACGAGTTCACAGTGTGCAGTACATGCCAAGGAAAGAGTCCCTCCATCTTCCCCCTAAATCCTTGGACTGAGAACCACTGCTGCACATATATAAATATATATATTATTTTGCATTGAACTGTTAATTGAAGCTTAAAAACATATATTAAATGTATAAATCTGAAATGTATCATAAAATGTATTGTTGAACATATATATATATGTGTGTGTGGGGGGGGGTATGTATGAGTTTTTCTGGACTGGAGGAGAGGCACAAACATTCAGACCATTGCAAATCAGTTGAAAATCTCAGCATCTTGAAAGAAACCAAATTTCAAATTGTAGGCATAGAAGAATGTGGTATTTTATTTCAGAAATCATTGGCCTTGTCAAGTACAGGAGAATAAACAGAAATATTCAATATGAATTTTTCCCTTGAAATAAGATCAAATTGTTTGGTGTTCAACTAAATCTTTCTTTGCATTATGTTTATTTTGAATCTATTTTTTTCTGCCCTTGATAACTTCAACATGGTCAAATTTTAGTTGTTAGCTTTTTTTCAAATGCAAGAAATAAAAGTCAAGTACAAAAGAGAAGTTTTCCTGACCCAACTCTGAGAAGTGTGGGTGGCTGATTGCAGGCAAGTCATGACAGGAGGAGGGTTTCCCAGCCTTGCTGACAAGGCAAAAACCAACTCGACTCTTTATGACTTGCAATTTCTCCTCTTTGTTTCATTCTTTGTCTGCATAGAGCCTTCCTTCACTGGAGGCTTTTGAGTACCATGAAGAACGGCATGAGAAAGGGTGCATTTCAGGGTACAAAGTGGTTTTTCTAGTCTGTAGATTTGTGGTGTCATGTAGATTTCATTATCAGCTGTGATTAAGCACCCGTCAATAACCATTTGGAGTCTTAGGTCTTGGTTTTCAGGGATGAGCTACTTTAGAACTGTTAACTTTGCTAAGGTAGGAATGTGAGAAGTACGTACTGAAAGTTTGTGTAAGTAAAATGGGAATTAAGAAATCTACTTGCGGGGATCCAAGATGGCGGCAGCCCGCACGGACGCATTTTGAACATGGGGAAAAGAGCTATAAAAAGCACAGAGTTATTGGACACAGTGCAAAAACTGGAGGGGTTAGACCCTCCAGGAGCACACACAGCTCCCAAGGGACTGTTAAAAGTCCCAGGGCAAGGCTCTCCCCCCATCTCTTCTAGACACGGAAGCCACTAAATCTGGGACTTGGGAACTCCCATTTGGAGAGGTGCCTGGTAAGATCGACTCTAATACACAGCAGGCAGAATCAGATCCCACATGGGGATCAGTCACCAGCCTACTAGGCTCCCCACACCTCAGGCAGACCTTTTAGCTATTTAGGAAACTTTGTGGGCTAATTGAAGTCTTAGCAAGGCAGAAACAGGGTGCACGGTGGGAGGTCCGCAGCCATGCGAGCCAAAGCTAAGGAGTCAGGCAGAAGACAGCACAGGGGGGCAGGACAGAGGCGCCACTCCTGTGGCAGAGGAGCCGAGCGGGAAGCCTGCACAGTGAAGTGGCAGGGCTGGGAGTACACAGAGGCAGAGCTAGCAGCAGAGACGCACAAAGGCCCAGGGCTCCAAAACATGGAAGCCAGAAGCCAGGGGACCATCTCTGTATTCTGGAAAACCCAGACATATTAGGCATGGAGCCTGGCCCTCTCAGTCTCCATGGGGACAACCAGAATCCAAAGAATCCATGCCTGGGCAAACAGGTCCATACCATCAGAACCACTACAGGCTGATAACTCAGTGTGCAACATAGAAAAGTCTGACTTGGGAGCAGTGAAACAATACTGGGCCACTCTTTATTACCTGTGAATAGGCTGCACCAGCTCACAGTGCTTCAGACTATTAGAAACACAGTGACCCTGAGATCCCCCTGTAAGCAATGACAGATAGCTAAGCAATTCAACTGCTACACCAAAGCATGCCCAGTGGATCCAAGACCAGAAGATGAGGAGAACAGACAGCTAAACACATCCATATGGAAAAAGGTCCAAGAAAAAACAGAAATCAAGGAAATATGACTCAAACAACACAGAACTATCCTAGCTCATCCAATTCAGATGACCTCACAACAGCAGAAACACATGAAAACGATGACAATTCTACATTATGGAAAGTGATAGAGTCCCTTCAAGAAGAACTTAAATCTATGAAGTAATTCAAAGAAGCCACAATTTTACAAGTTAAAACAACGAATAACACCATTAAAGAGCTCCAAGCCAAGGTGACTCAGCTTGAACAGGAAAAGGACAGAGCAATGAAAGATTTCCAGTCAAAACAAGAAAACTGGAGAAGGAAATGTACAAAACGAACAATACCATTCAATACATGAAAATAGAAATAGAAACAATAAAGAAAACACAGTCAGAGTTAAAAGAGGAAGTGGAGAATCAAGAGAAGAGAACAGGAACTACGGATGTGAGTATCAAAAATAGGATGCAAGAGATGGAAGACAGGATCTCAGGCATGGAAGATTCGATGGAAGAAATCAGCACAACATCCAAAGAAAATGAGAAGGCTAAAAAAAAAATCTCTCACCCACAACATCCAAGAAATCAAGGACTCAATAAAAAGACGGAACCTAAGAATTATAGGCATAGAGGAAAGAGAAGACTCCCGACTCCATGGTCCAGGAAATATCTTCAACAAAATCATAGAAGAAAACTTCCCAAACATGAAAAAAGAGATGCCAATAAAAATCCTAGAGGCTTACAGAACACCGAACAGATTAGATCAGAAAAGAAACTCCTCTCGCCACATAATATTTGAAACACCAAATGTACAGAACAAAGAAAGAATATTAAAAGCTGTAAGAGGAAAAAGTCAAGTCACATACAATGGCAGACCCATCAGAAATACACCTGACTTCTCCTCAGAAACTTTAAAAGCTAGAAGGGCCTGGACAGATATCCTACAAGTCCTGAGAGAACATAGGTGCCAAGCCAGACTACTATACCCAGCAAAACTCTCTATCAACATAGATGGAGAAAACAAGATATTCCATGACAAAATCAAATTTAAACAATATCTACCCACAAACCCAGCCCTACAGAAAATCTTAGAAGGAAAATTCCAACCCAGAGAAGAAAACAAAGGGAATAGAAAACCCCTCAGCAACTAAACCAAAAGAGGCACAGGACCATCACCTATACCAAACTAATGGGAAATAACAACCCCAGGTCACTAATATCCATCAACATCAATGGACTCAACTCCCCAATAAAAAGACACAGGTTTACAGAGTGGATCCGCAAGCAAGACCCGTCATTTTGCTGCATACAAGAAACCCATCTCACTACCAAAGATAGACACTACCTCAGAGTAAAGGGCTGGGAAAAGGTTTTCCAAGCAAATGGACCCAGTAAGCAAGCTGGAGTAGCCATCCTAATATCAAACAAAACAGACTTCCAACTGAAGTTAATGAAAAAAGACAGAGAAGGGCATTATATATTCATTAAAGGGAATATTCATCAAGTGGACATCTCAATATTGAACATCTATGCCCCAAATATAAAGGCACCTACATTTGTAAAAGAAACGCTTCTAAAACTTAAATCGCATGTCGATCACAACACATTAGTAGTGGGAGACTTCAACATCCCACTCACAATAATGGACAGATCATCAAGACTGAGGCCAAACAAAGAAATATTGAGTCTAACAGAGATCATGAAACAAATGGACCTAACAGATATCTACAGAATGTTTCACCCAAACAAAAAGGAATATACCTTCTTCTCAGCACGTCACGGAACCTTCTCCAAAATTGACCACATAGTCGGACACAAAGATAGTCTCAACAGATACAAGAAAATTGAAATAACACCTTGTATCTTATCAGACCACCATGGAATAAAGCTGGTCTTCAACAGCAAAAGAATCAACAGAAAGCCTACACACACATGGAAATTGAACAACTCCTTACTTGATGACTACGGGGTCAGGGAAGAAATAAAGAAGGAAATCAAAGACTTCTCAAAATACAACGACAATGAAGGCACAACATATCCAAACCTGTGGGATACAATGAAAGCTGTGCTATGAGGAAAGTTCATAGCACTAAGTGCCTTCACAAAGAAATTTGTGACAGCTCATATTAGCAAATTAGCATCTAAGCTGTGTGAATTGGAAAAAAAAGAATCAAACACTCCCAAGAGGAGCAAAAGGGAGGAAATCATCAAACTTAGGGCTGAAATCAACAACATAGAAGCAAAAATAACTATACAAAGAATCAATGAAATCAAGAGTTGGTTCTTCGAGAAAATCAACAAAATAGACAGACCCCTAGCCAAATTAACTAAAAGGCAAAGGGAAAGAACCCAAATCAACAAAATCAGTAAAGAAAAGGGAGAAATAACAACAGACATTGAGGAGACCCAGAAAATATTTGGGTCCTACTTTAAAAATCTATATTCCACCAAATTTGAAAACCTAAGAGAAATGGACAATTTCCTTGATAGATTCCACCTACCAAAACTAAATCAAGATCAGATTAACAGATTAAAGAGCCCAATAACCCCTAAGGAAATAGATACAGTCATTAAAACTCTCCCAACCAAAAAAAGCCCAGGGCCAGATGGCTTTATCACGGAATTCTACTGGACCTTCAAAGAGGAGCTAACACCAATACTCTTCAAACTCTTCCACCACATAGAAATAGAAAGAACACTGCCAAACTCATTCTATGAGGCCACAGTCACTCTGATTCCTAAACCACACAAAGACCCAACAAAGAAAGAGAACTTCAGACCAATCTCCCTCATGAACATAGATGCAAAAATACTTAATAAAATACTAGCAAACCGAATTCAAGAACACATCAAAAGTATCATACATCATGATCAAGTAGGCTTCATCCCAGGAATGCAGGGATGGTTCAACATACGAAAGTATATCAACATCATTCACCATATAAACAAGTTGAAAGAAAACAACCACATGATAATCTCGCTAGATGCAGAAAAAGCATTTGACAAAATCCAACACCCCTTCATGCTAAAAGTTCTGGAGAGAACAGGCATACGAAGACCATACTTAGAAATAATAGGGGCAATATACAGCAAGCCGGTGGCCAGCATCAACTTAAATGGAGAGAAACATGAAGCATTTCCTCTAAACTCAGGGACAAGACAAGGATGTCCACTTTCACCATATCTCTTCAATATAGTACTTGAAGTTCTTTCTAGAGCAATAAGACAACAAAAAGAGATCAAGGGGATACAAATTGGAAATGAAGAAGTCAAATTATCCCTATTTGCAGACAATATGATAGTATACATAAGCGACCCCAAAAATTCCACCAGAGAACTCTTACAGCTGATAAACACCTTCAGCAAGGTGGCTGGATACAAAATTAACTCAAAAAAATCAGAAGCCCTTCTATATACAACAAACAAATGCACTGAGAAAGAAATAAGGGAAACAACCCCCTTCACAATAGCCACAAACAATATAAAATACCTGGGGGTAACTCTAACCAAGTAAGTAAAGGCCCTATACAACAAGAACTTCAAGCCCCTGAAGAAAGAAATGGAAGAGGTCTTTAGAAGATGGAAAGATCTTCCATGCTCATGGATAGGTAGGATCAACATAATAAAAATGGCTATCCTACCAAAAGCAATATAGATTCAGTGCAATTCCTATCAAAATACCAACACAATTCTTTATAGACCTGGAAAGAACTATTCTCATTTTCATATGGAACAACAAAAAGCCCAGAATAGCTAAATCAATCCTGTACAATAAAAAAGCATCTGGAGGTATCACCTTCCCAGATTTCAAGTTGTATTACAGAGCAATAATAGTAAAAACAGCATGGTATTGGTATAGAAACAGACCAGTGGATCAATGGAATCGAATTGAAGACCCAAACATGGACCCACACACCTATGGCCAACTAATCTTTGGCAAAGAAGCCAAAACCACACAATGGAAGAAGGACAGCATCTTCAACAAATGGTGCTGGTCCAACTGGATGTCCACTTGCAAAAGAATGAAATTAGA
Organism: Lophiomys imhausi; assembly: GCA_907164525.1. Taxonomy (NCBI): domain Eukaryota; kingdom Metazoa; phylum Chordata; class Mammalia; order Rodentia; family Muridae; genus Lophiomys; species Lophiomys imhausi. Next base: position 168,262 of record CAJQZJ010018033.1, read on the forward strand.
CCCATACCTATCACCTTGTACAAAACTTAAGTCCAAGTGGATCAAAGACCTTAACATAAGGACAGTCACACTAAATCTACTAGAAGAAAAGTGGGAGAAACACTCAAACTCATTGGCACAGGTGACAACTTCCTTAACAGAACACCAACAGCTCAGTACCAGAGATCAACAATCAATAAAAGGGACCTCATGAAACTGAAAAGCTTCTGTTAGGCAAAAGACACTGTCATTCAAACAAAACGGCAACCAACAGACTTGGAGAAAATCTTCACCAACCCCACATCTGATAGAGGGCTAATATCCAAAATCTACAAAGAACTCAACAAATTAAATGCCAAGAAACAAAATAATCCAATCAAAAAAGTGGGAGACGGAGCTAAATAGAGAATTCACAAAGGAGGAATCCCTAATGGCCGAGAGACACCTGAAGAAATGCTCAGCATCCTTAATCATCAGAGAAATGCAACTCAAGATGACTCTGAGATTCCATCTCACACATGTCATAATGGCTAAGATAAAGAGCTCAAATGACAGCACATGCTGGCAAGGGTGTGGAGAAAGGGGAACCCTACTCCATTGCTGATGGGTGTGCAGGCTTGTGCAACCACTATGGAGGTCAGTATGGCGATATCTTAGAAACCTTGGAATAGCTTTGCCTCAGGACACAGCCATACCACTTCTGAGTATACACTCAAAAAACTCCTCTCGGAGTCATAGGGAAGTCTCCTCATCTATGTTCATAGCAGCCTTATTTGTAATAGGTAGAAATTGGAAACAACCCAGAAGATCCCTCAACTGAAGAATGGATTAAAAAACTGTGGTACATCTATATAATGGAATATTACTCAGCTATCAGAAACAATGAAATTATGCTATTTGTAACCAAATGGATGAAACTAGAGAAGCTCATCCTGAGTGAGCTAACCCAGACCCAGAAGGATGCACATTGCATCTATTCACTTATAGTAGGATTTTAGCTATATAGTACAGGATATCTGTACTACAACCAACACACCAAAAGGAACATGGACATAGACTTTTTTTTCTTTTTCCTTTTTCTTTTTCCTTTCTTTTTTTGTTGTTCTTTGTTTTTGTGGGTTTGTTGGTCTTTTTTTTAGTTTTCCCTTCATAGCAAGGAGACACCATTCACTGGCAGTACTGCCTCGTAGGCCCCCAGTGTATGAAGAGGCTCTTGGCCCTCATATGACTCCTGAACTGTGGCGAGGGACTGCTATGTAGGGACACTCCACCCCAGAGAAACAGGAGAGAAGGATTATGGGCTAGAGGATGGGAGGGTGGGGCTGGGAAGCGGAGAAAGAGGACAATATGATAGAGTTTTGTAACCTGAAGCAACAAACAAATAAATTTATTAATTAAAAAAGGCAGGTAACAATTTTAAAACACTGTAAATAAAATAAAGATTACAGCTGTTCAACCTGGTTTTATTAACCTCCAAGAGTCGAAAAAACTTAGAGCTAAGGTAAAATACATGAAAAGTGTGGTGTTAGCCCATGCCTTTAACTTCAGCAGAGACAAGAGGAGCACTATAGAGTTAGTTGTCTTATAAATTCTAGAGTTACACGGAACAGAGTGGTGATGGTGCACACCCTTAATCCCATCATTCAAGAAGAGTACACCCTTAATTCCAACACACTAGAGACAGAAACAGGCAGATCTCAGAGCTCAAGGTCAGCCTGATACAAAACAAACTCTAAATAGAGAAAAACTTTGATCCAGGAGTGGTGGAGCACATCTTTAATCCCATCAGTTGGGAACCACAGCTCTTTGATCTCAATAATTAGAATGCGGAGACAGACACATAGGATTTGGAAGGACTTAAGTTTAAAAGCTACTTACAAAAGGCCTACTCAATACAAATTGTCCTTTGAGATCTCAAAATATGTACACTAAGGCTTGTTTAGCTCCAAAATAACAAAATAATTTCTTCTTTAATCCAGATTGAAAGATAATACTTTACATATTGTCAAAAAACCAAATTTGCTTCAGGAGAAATATTACCTGACCACCCCCCCCCCAAAAAAAAAGGTAATTGTCCCAGAGTTAGGATTAGGGCAGGGCTCTGTTCTTATCTTTTGAGGAGATTTAAACCATCCGTTCAAGGAATCCAGGGACAACTGGACAACGGAAACCTTAACAGAAAACAGAATCAGACACCAAAATAGATGAGTGGCCCAGATGATTCAGCCTTGCAGATTCCCTCAATAGCTGTTTCCATCAAAAGTCTACAACCACAACAACTCAAAATCACTAAGATCGTTCAGCTCCACACACTGCCCCAGTCAGAACGTCAGTAAAACCTGGAAGATCAGCTTCTGTCTACAAACTTCTTAGGACATTTAAACAGCTGAGCACAAAAGGACTGAACATAAAAGGATTGTACTAACATTTTTAACTATTTTTCCATTCCGGTTCGGGCCCCAAACAGGTTTACTACAACCCAAATCAGCAGGAAGTCATTTTAAGAGAGCGATGTCTCATGCCCAGAGGGTTGGGAGGGTGTTTCTCCCCCCCCCCCTTTTGGTTATTTGATGGATAACAGAAAACTTTGTTATTTAGGGGAAGAGACTACAAGCTCTTAAATGGTCTTGTTAAATGGGTTTTGGAGGTTAGACCCAGGGATTTCCTTCTTTTCCTTTTCTGTATCCTTCTTTCTCTCCTATGTAGGAGTGCACAGCTTGAGAAAAATGGGACATAGACATAGTATGGGAAGGACCAAGAAGAAGGGACAGATCATTGAATATGCCCTTATACCTTTGTATATTGATACAAAATTAGTATTATATTTGACTAAAGTGGTATTGACCATTGTATATTGTGCAAAACTAAGATTGTATTGGACTACATCGGTATTGATCTTTGTATATTGATACAAAATTAAGATTATAGTTGGCCACAATGGTATTGACCCTTGTATATTGACATACTATAAGATTGTATTGGGCTACATAGGCATTGATTTTTGTATATTGATACAAAATTAAGAGTATATTTGGCCACATTGGAATAGATCTTTGTATATTGATACAAAATTAAAGGTAACGCTTCTTAAAGGTATTGTACCTAGAGATACTTAAAAATGAAATGTGAAGCTTTGGCCTCTTGATACCAACTGTCTTAAACCGTTTAGGATAGTTAAGAAATACAAACTCCTAGTCATGAAAACGGGTAATTTTGTTAGCTACTATGACAGTCTATACAGATATTCTCTAAGCTACTCAGAAATCAAGTTGTTAAGAGACAAGCAACATTTGCTTATCTAAATACATGAGATAGATAGGGCATCTTCAAAAACCCCAAGAGGTCTGTGGAATATGGCATTCAAAGATTTTTCTTAAATTAAGATTTTTTTTGATGTCAAGACATATCAGCTCATGACATCACCCCCTATTCTACTCCAAGTAGAAGATGAGCATCAAAGAATCTCCAGTGTGAGATGGTTGAATTAGTGACAAGCCTATCTCTTGGCATGAAAAACCCCTTGCTTCAACTGTAGACAGACTGCTGTTCAAAAAGGACAAAACTTGGCAGCAGGGAAGTCGACAGCCTAGCTCTGCCAAGACAGGGTAGGTAAGTCCTTCATAATCCCTGCTCTACAATCAATGTCTGTCAGAGAAATGGGACCAAAAGACTGAAGATTGATGCTGTAACATATGGAGAGAAAACAGGAACTGTCCAGGCAGCCACTGATATGTCATTTCTTAGTTTTGGATGATGCAGGCCCTGCACTTCCTACATAATCAGATATTTTTATCCCTCTCAGGTCTCTGAGGTGGTTGAAGAATAGATAGCTAGAGTCTCATAGTTAAATTTTGAGTTGTTTAGGAATCAAGTGGGTGTTCTGGATCTAAGAAGATGTTTTTAATAGTGATGCAAGTTAGTATGAAAGCTGAGTCAGATATAGTACTTTAAACTCATGGAGATGGTTAGATAGTAGAATGTTAAAGTCAGGGGCCAAATATGTATGAACTGGACATTGGGAATGTATGCTGGGCCATTTAACTCTCATAAATGTGGCATATTTATTTCTGTTGTTTTGTATAGTATTTACTGTTATAAGAGAAGGAACCATTTGTTAGACTGAAAGGGGAAGCTGTTGGGGGGAAGAAGGTGGAAGGTTGGGATAGAAAGGGGGAGTAGGGAAGGGATTGTGACTGAGATGTAACTTGAAGAAATAAAAAAATAAAGTATAAAAAAATAAATTACAAAAAAAAAGAACAACATGAGAAAAAAATGAAATCTGCTTGCAGCACCCTCCATATACCTAGTATGCTCATCAGCCCAGGGCTCGCCCTACTTGATATTTTTCCCATTCATTAAAACAGAAAGTTGACAGCTCAGTCAGTAGGGAGGCGAATCTCTGCTAGGTATGTCTGAACTAAGTGCCATATTCATCTGGGTCAGGTTTGGGAAACAACCTCTGTACATATAAAAGGAAAAGTCAGTTAAATATCACATGGTAGACAGCCATTAAATTATAAAAAAAATTATGAAGAAATGCCTTTTGTACAGACTGAAAAAAGATTTTCATAGAGATATCTATATGATCAAGAGAGTTAATTTTTTATTTTTGTTCTACTAGTGCTACATACTTGCCAGTGGTAACTTATTTACCAGTTCAAGGTGACTCTTTAGTTTTCTTTCCTAGGACTTGTTAAATGCCAAAAGACATTTTTGAATTGTACATATGACCAGCTTGTTAGCTTTTTCTGTTTTATTTGTTTTGAGAAACTTTGAATAAAAACATTTGAAACTTAAAAAAAAGAAATCCGCTTGCTTCATTATATTTTTAGAATATTTTGAATATTTATTTATTTATTCAAGTTACATCCTGATCACAGCTCCCTCTCTCCTCCCCTCCAGGTTCCAGCCTCTCATCCTTTCTTCCTCTCCCTCCTATCCTTCTCCTTGGGTGTGAGGAGCCTCTCTCATATCCACCCCCCCCTTTACTTCACTGATAAAATGAAGGCTAAAAGCTTCCTCTTGCTCTGGGGCCTGACATGGCAGCCCAGCTAGAAGAACCAGTTGTCTATTATCTATATATGTATAGGAAGGTCTAGGTCTAGTCTAAGCTTTTTTCCTCTTTTTTTTTTTTTTGGTTAGTGTTTCAGTCTCTGTAAGCTTCTAGGGCCTAGGTTGGTTTGTTCTGTTGACCTTCATGTGTGGTTCTTGTTCCCTCAGAATACTTTTAATCTTAAGGGCTCAGGGTCTTAGATGTGAGGCAAGGTTAACAGGATTTTGATCCTGCCTCTATCATCTCTCTCAGCTTTGCTAACCTAACTCATTAGTTCCTTGTATTTCAGTTTCTCTACCTGTGAAATAGACATGATGCTTATTTTGTATAGTGGCCTAAATATTTAAACGCAGTACACATCATGCATTAAAATCTTGCATAATTAAAAATAAAGCCATTCCACCAAGAAAAAACAAACAAACAAAAATATGCATAGTACACAGTGTTAGCTATTACTGCTTAAATTGTTTGAATATCTTGATATGCATGGCCATCTTGGAGGAAAACATTTGAATTCAAGAACCGAATAATATTACTGATGTTTTCAGGTAAAAATATAGAAGTAATTTATTTTCTCCAACTTTAGTTTTCTATCAGCATCATATTTTACTGAAGTTGTGATCAGAATTCCAGATCGTAGGCCAGAGTTCTTCTCAGTTTAGATACATTTCGATCCATGTGTGAATGTCTGTGGGCCTTTGAGCAAGTGATTTTCCAGCTGTGCGTAGGAGCCAGGACAAATTACTATCAACAGTTAAAGATGGTACTCAAGAAGGGCTTAAAATAAAAGACTTCTCTGCCATAGTACTGGATTTGAATTTTAATTTCTGGGGCTACAGAGTCACACAGATGGGAAAATTCCATAATATTTGATTGTTTCTCTCTAATGGAAAGTGTTTATTATTAATAATCTGTTTAAAATTGAGAAGTTTAAACCTAAGGTAATTCCCACAAGATAATTTTTATATAGATAAGAGGAGAGTAAATTTTGTCTTTTGGAGAGCATTGGAGATGCAATTTCAGTTTAAGCTCCTAAAGATTAAATGAAACCATGTTTACAAGATCAATGGTGGCAACCAATAGAAAATTACTGATTTTGTGCAGCTATTGGTGAATGTACCCTGAGAGATATATAAGCCAACAGTTAACTCATCGGCATTACTTTTTTATGGTTCCCACAGATGGGACCAGGTAGTTTGTATCCAATCACTGTCATAAACAAGCAAATATTATAGATCAAATGGCAGAGATAGACTACAGGACAATGGGATTGAAGGTTGTACCTTTCAACAACAGATCATCAGAGAGAAGATCTACAAATAGATAGACAAAAAGACCAACAATTCAATTGTAAGGCTAGAGATAAACTCGTGAATCTATTACAAAATAATGTTTATAATGATACAAGAAAAGACAGTGTTCAACGAATGGTGCTGGAAATATTGGATATTGACATGTACAAGCATGAAAGTATCTCCATTTCTCCTGTCAGTTATAAATATAAACACAAAAATGATTAAGACATAAGTGGAAAACATGAAACTTGTATAACGAATATTGGCAAAGTAGAATTGGCAAAGGCTTTTTTTATTAGACCCCAGATCACTAAAAACAAAACAAAAATTGATAAATTATTAGTATTGTAAAAAACTTGAAAGCTTTACACAGTGTGAGAAACAATAAGCAAAATGAAAACTCAACCCACAAAATAGGAAAAAATATTTCAGAACTGTAGATCTGGCAAGGGATTGGCATCCAGAGGAAAGAAAGTACTCTGAAATCTCAGAAGCAAAATAGCAGAAGTAGTAGTAACTTTATTGAGACATAAATGGCCTACTGGCATATAAAAATGCCCAATATCATTGGTTATCAGAGAAATGCTGATCAAAACCACAATTTAAGCTCACTTCAGGAAGCATAACTAGAATTTTTAAAAAGTGCTAAGGGAAAGTTTTGCTAGAAAACTAAATAAGTATAATCATTATATAAAACAGTTTAGACTTTCCCCATAAATACAAACATAAAATTGCAAATGATCCAGCAATCTCACTGCTGGACATATATGCAAAGGAAAGGAAATAAGTAGGTTAAGGATAGTTTTATTCACTCACACATTTAGTGTAGAGAAGTGATTTGGTGGTCACCAGATACTGGGATGTTTATTAGTTGCAAGGGTTTTTTTTTTTCAGCTTTTAACTTCTATAAAATAAACTGTGATAATATCTCAACCATTACTCTTCCATTTTTGCTGATACCTTCATCCTCTCTAGACTCGTACCTGTTTTCATGTGTTGAGCAAGTCTTGTGTGGGCATCACAGCTACTGTGTGTTCAAGATTGCAACAGCCATATGATATCTAGAAGACAACATTTTATAGTACTCCTCGTCCTTTGGCTCTTATACTCTTTACATTCTGTGTTTTCAATATTTGCTGTGGCTCATATACATACATACATACATACATACATACATACATACATATGTATATATGGATGATATATATATTATATATATATTTATATATATGATAAAACCTTGTTTGTCTCACCTAACAATACCTAGAATTTCAACCTGGAAATTCATTAATTCTAGTTCTATGGGTTTTTTTTTTTTTCTGAGCATGTATGTGTTCTGGTAAAAGAAAAAAAAATAGCACCTTCTAACTGTGGGCATAACTGATCTCCATGATGTCAAGTTTGCTGGAAAATATTTGACTCTATTTTTTAATTATAAATACTTTATTTTTTTTCTTCAAGTTACATCTCAGTCACAAACCCCTCCCTATCCCGCCCTTCCACCCTCTTCCCCCCAGAAGTTTCCCCTTTCAGTCCAACAGATGGTTCCTTCTCTTATAACAGTAAGTATTATACAAAACAACAGATATAAATATGCCACATTTATGAGAGTTAAATGGCCCAGTATACCTTCCCAATGTCCAGTTTATATATATTTGGCCCCTGACTTTAACATTCTACTATCTAACCATCTCCATGAGTTTAAAGGTCTATATCTGACTCAACATTCATATTAACTTGCAACACACTTTTAAGAGTATCTTCTTAGATCTATAACACCCTCTTGATTCTTAAACAACTCAAAATTTAACTATGAGACTCTAGCTGTCTATTCTTCAACCACCTCAGAGACCTGAGAGGGATAAATATATCTGCTTATATAGGAAGTGCAGGGCCTGCAGCTTCCAAAACTAAGAAAGGACATACCAATGACTGCCTGGACAGTTCCCATTTTCTCTCCATACATTCCAGCATCAGTCTTCAGCCTTTGGGTCCTGTTTCTCTGACAGACATTTGTTGTAGGGCAGGGATTATGAAGGACTTACCTACCCTGTCTTGGCAGAGTTAGGCTGTCGACTTCCCTGCTTCCAAGTTTTGTCCTTTTTGGACAGCAGTCTGTCTGCAGTTGGTGCAAGGGGTTTTTTCATGCCAAGAGATAGGCTTGCCACTAATTCAACCATCTTACAGTGGAGGTTCTTCGATGCTTATCTTCTACTTGGAGTAGAATGGGGGGGCAGATGGCAGGGCTGAAACGCTGTGAATGGAATAGAGGATACATCCGTTCAGCCTGGTTTTGCAGACCTCGAGGTGTCGAGAAGACGTGGAGTTAAGGTAAAATACAAGAGAATTGTGGTGTTGGCCTATGCCTTTGACTTCAGTGGAGATGGGGGGAGCACCGTAGAGTTGGTGGTCTTATGTATTCTGGAGTCATACGGAGCGGGGTGGTGAGGGTGCATACTCTTGGTCCCACCATTCAAGAAGAGTACACCCTTAGTCCCAGCACCCAGCACACTGGAGACAGAAACGGGCAGATCCCGGAGCTCAGGTTCAGCCTGATGCAGGGCAAACTCTAAATAGAGAAAGACTTCGATCCAGGAGTGGTGGAACACATCTTTGATCCCTTCAGATGGGAAACACAGGTCTCTGATCCCAATAATTAGAGTTCAGAGACACACACATGGGATTTAGAGGGACCTAGGTTTGGAGGCTACTTACAAAAGGCCTTCTCGATGCAGGCAGATTGTCCTTTGGGATCTCAAAATATATACACTGGAGCTGGTTTAGCTCCAAGGTGACAGAATGATTTCTTCTTTAACCCGGATTGAAAGATAACGCTTTTTATGTTGTCGGAAGGCCAAATTTGCTTCAGGAGAAGTACTACCTAGCCCCCCCCCCCAAAAAAAAGATGGCAATTGTCCCATGGTTGGGATTGGGGCAGGGCTCTGTTCTTATCTTTCCAGGAGAACCGAAGCATCCATTAGGGGAGCCCGGGGACGGCTGGACAGCAGAAACCTCAGCAGAAAGCAGAATCAGGCACCAAGGAGGACGAGTGACCCAGTTGATTCTGCCTGGCAGACTTCCTTAATAGCTGTCTCCATCGGGGGCCTGCAACCACCACGGCAATCCAATTTCGCTGGGACTGTTCAGCTCTACACAATGCCCCGGTCGGAACCTCAGGGAAGCCTGCAAGATCAGCTTCTGCCTACAAACCCCTTAGGTCATCTAAACAGCTGAGAACAGAAGGACTGAAAATAAAAGGATTGTACTAACATTTTTAACCATTTTTTCCATTTGAGTTCGGGCCCCAAACAGGTCTACTACGACCCAAATCAGCAGGAAGTCACTTTAAGAGAGCGACGTCCCATGCCCAGAGGGTGGGGAAGGTGTTTCTCCGCCCTTCTTTTTGGTTATTTGAAGGATAACTGAAAACTCTGATATTTAAGGGAAGAGATTACAAGCTGATAAATGGTCCTGTTTAATGGGTTTTGGAGGTTAGCCCCAGGGACTTCCTACTTTTCCTTTTCTGTATCCTTCTTCCTCTCCTATGTAGGAGTGCATAGGCTTGAGAAAAATGAGATACAGACATAGCACAGGAAGGTCCAAGAAGAAGGGGCAGATTATTGAATATGCCCTTATACCTTTATATATTGATACAAAATTAGTAGTTTATTAGGCTAAAGTGGTATTGACCATTGTTTATTGTGCAAAAATAAGATTGTATTGGATTACATCGGTAGTGATCTTTGTGTATTGATACAAAATTAAGATTACAGTTGGCCACAATGGTATTGACCCTTGTATATGGACGTAATATTAAAATTGTATTGGGCTACATAGGCATTGATCTTTGTATATTGATACATAATTAAGAGTATATTTAACCACAATTGAATAGATCTTTGTATATTGATACAAAATTAAAGGGAACACTTCCTAATGGTATCATACCTAGAGATACTTAAAAATAAAATGTGAAGCTCTGGCCTCTTGATACCAACCGTCTAAAACGGTCTAGGATAGTTAAGTAAAATAAACACCTAGTCATGCAAACATGTCACTTTGTTAGCTACTATGACAGTCTATCACAGATATTCTCTAAACTACCCAGTAATCAAGTTGCTAAGAGACTAGCAACATTTGCTTATCTAAATACAAGAGATGGATAGGGCATCTTCAAACACCCCAAGAGATCTGCAGAATATGGCATTCAAAGATGTTATCTTAAATTAAGATTTTCTTTTCTTCTTCTTTTTTTTGATATCGAGACATATCAGCGCTTGACTCTATTTTTTAAATATTTCTAATCATTAGTCTATTTGCTGTGGTTGTTTTTTTAAACATCTCGTCTTGGTTGTTTTTCCTCTCTTCCTTCCACTCTTACCCCTCCACTCTGCTTTAACATTCATTTTAAATTTTATTAAAATTTCTTCATGACTAGAGTTTCCCTAAGATTTCTTGGCTGTGTATGATCAGTAAATAAGCAATATTTGAAGCTTTTTACATCTTTTCCCCTTCTTTCTCTGATCTTATATACCCTGTGACTTTAAGTACTCACTAATAAATACTCTGTAACCATAAATTAGTGAGACAAATGCTTGCATAAAATCATTACTTGGGAAGTTATCTTAGCCAGCAATGGCAATGAAGCAAGAGGAAATGAGTCTAGGATGAAAGAAAGGCCTGCTGAAGAATGGATGATCAAGGTGACCAGTTCTTTAGGGATCCTTCCTGGACCATCAGAGCAGTTTTGAGAAATTTATCTCCATTTCTGTATACCAAGGGGACAAAAACATGTTCATTCATCCTCTTCCTTTTCCTAATAATCAAAGGTGGCTCCAGATATAAGCTGTATTGTATATCTTAAATGTCCCCCGGAGGTACACCTATTGAATGCTTGGCCTTTAGGGATGAGCCTTTATGAAGCTTTTTACACTGAGTCTTGATGGTAATCCCTTAGCTCTTTCATACTTCTGGGAGATATATAAAAACAAGCCTTAACCAGCACACAACAGGTACCATGCTAAGTCCAATGGGAAGCATTATAATATCAAACTTGTAAAAATCTATTTTAACTTATGTAGAAGACAGCAGCTGAGGTTGTGGTTGTTTTGACTGGGGTAAGAAGCTAGTATGAAAGCTCATAAAAATGATTCATATCATGATCTGAAATAAACTCCACACATTTTTCTCTAGCCCAGATTTTACTTAGGTTCAGATTCATCTAACTGACTCCTTGCTGTCTTTTGTTGGAGGACTCAAATGTGGCTTCTCAAGGTTAGTATGTACTAAACTCATCACATATTCTTTCCCCAAGACCTATGTTTAAAAAATTCTTGTCATTGAGAAATAGGACCCAGTTTTTCATGACAGTGAACATAGTCAGTATTCTTGACACCTCTCTCCTTTATCTCCAAATGAGTCGATTTCCACTCAGCCTCTTGGTGACTCTTTATTTTCAGAGCTTCCACTAGAATCTAAACCAACATCATTTCTAACTGACTAAAATAACAACTACTTGATGTTTCTTCTTCATTCTTTCAAATGTATTCTTCGCTCTAAATGAAAAGGACAATTTTTAAAAATCAAAGTATAAACAGGTAACTTTGTTCAATATCATTAATGGCTTTCCATTACTTTTTACTTGAACTCTACAATTTAGGGTGGACCCCCTGAGGTCCACCTAAAGTGGATGAACTGTACCCTGTCTACCTCTGGCTGTCTTCTCTATTGTAACAGATAATCTACACAGAACTTTGTATTATGAATTAAATGACAAAAGTTTCTTCCTTTCTTCCTGTGTACACCTTGAACCAAAGACATCCACCTCTGTGAGAGGTTATGTTGGTCAATGTCACATTAGTGTAACAAAATACTCGAGGGCATCATGTTCTAAAAGATAAGGCTCACACTTCTGGAATTGCCAGTTGAATAAGGGGTTTTCACAATTCTTTGGGTCCCTGGCAAGGGCAATGTAACAGGCAGAATCATATGTCAGAGAAAAACTACTTATATTATGAACCAGGGAGAATAAAGATTTGGAAAAGGACCAGGCTCTCACAGTTCCTGTTGAGAACATTTTTCCCAATGATACACAGACACTTCACAAGGTCCTACCAACTGAAGAGGTGGGACCTGTATATCACCTTCCAGAAGAGCCACTCTGGGAACTGGTCCTTACTCATGAGGCTTTGGAAATTTTGCCCATGTTTAATCATGAAAAGGTTTTTATTGTAGATGTTGGTTAATAAACATCCTTGGAACTTTTCAAAATGGATAAAGCAGATGCAGAAGACTAAATGGGAACCAGATGCTTTTAAAGGAGGGAAAAGGTGTGACATGAGCATCTACTCATTTACAATTTTGTCTTGGTCTTGTGTCCCAGCCTTCACTTATTTCCTTAACAAATAGCTCTCTCAGTCATGCAGCATTTAATTTCTGCAAAGCAGTGTCTCCAGTGCTTAGGAAACATTAATTCCTCTGCTTAATTGCTGCTGTGTGGCAGAACAGAGCTGTGTTCCAGATTCTGGCTTCCTAATGTCACACTCGTTAGGCAAAACACTGTTCCTTCAGGACAGATCTGTGCCTGAGAAGAGTGTGCAGCGTAGCCCTTGAGATGAAGCTGTTATAAATTATGAACTTCTAGAAATACTTGATCTAAGAAAAAAACCTCGCCAGTCATTTATTTTTCATCAATTCACTCAATATTTAATGTGAACCTTCCATAGGTAAGGAACTGGACTACCATTGGGATGTAGGCCAGACCACAGATTTTGTATGCTTATACATAACATTTCTTTCCATTTTGGGATTCCCTGGCACATGTGTCTCTATCCATTTTAGATAAACCTAAGTTATCTTGAAAAAAAAAACTTATTTAATCTATTCCACATATTTTACCTTGGGTTTCAAGCCTAATATATATCTATATCTATATGTATATATACATATATATATATATATATATCCCAGTCTTATTTGCATAGAGTGGAATTTTGAGTTCCTTTCACTCCCTCTCAAGCCATTTGAAATTCCCTTGGGTGTACCTCATCGTACCTCATCTAAAATGCCATCCTTTTATCACCTGTCCTCCTTTGCACTTGTCCTTTCAATATTTGCATTATTCTCCCTCTTCTACTACCTAAGAGAAAGCACTCATTGTTTTTTAACATGTATACTTCATGTAGTTTCAATACAAATGGAGTTCTGTGTTTGCTGAATTAAAGAGTAAGGTCAAGGAATCAGGGTTAATCACCTTGGGATGCAGGACTAACAGTGAATGCTGGAGACAATAAATAGCTACTGGCTATATATTCTTTTTCATTTCTGAACTTATGAAAAGTTCTTCACTGAGCCAGTGACCATAATAATGATGAATTATTTGGGCCAAAGACCAGGACATGGGTGTCCAGGCACTTGGTGCTGGTGGTATAAGTCCTTTTTTTAAAAAAAAAAAAATATTTTTTTTTTACTTTTATTTTATGTACATTGGTGTTTTGCCTTCATGTATCTGTGTGAGGGTGTTAGATCCCCCAGAATTGGAGTTACAGACAGTTGTGAACTGCCATGTGAGTGCTAGGAATTGAACCCAGGTCCTCTGGAAAAGCAGCTGGTGCTCTTAACCCCTGAGCCATCTCCCCAGTCCCAGTTCCCTCCCTCTTAAAGACCCAATGTAGCGTTCCATGAGGAAACTTATTTTGCAACATTAGTTCTCATCTCACCTGAACTACATAACTTTGCACTTACGCTTCTTTCCTTGGTGATAGATTTCATAGATTTACAAGTTCCTAACTAGATATTAAGCTTCCTGAGCTTACCTGTCATACCCTGTTCATTACCACTTTATCAGGACTTCACAAAGAAAAAAAATCAATAAAAACACAGACTCAAAATATGTAAGCATAAACCAAATAAAAGCTGTGCAGATATTTTACAAAGAGAAAAGAAATAAGCTGCAGGTAATCAGGAGGAGCACAGGCCCCGTTTAACAAAAGGAAAACAGGGGTTCTAGAAAAAGTGTCCTCCCAAAGTTAAACAACAGACTTGTTTATCTCTCAGATCAACTAACAATTGATTGTTTTTAAAAATGACAAAACTCAGGTAAAAGTCCAAATATGGAAACATCTAGGAATATTCTGATATAGAAAAGTAATTGATACTGAAGCATTTTAATTAACTTAAAAAGTCTTAGGGATGGCTGGGCATGATTGTGCATGCCTGTAATCCTAGCATTTCAGAAGCATGGGTCTATGCTGTGAGTTCCAGGCCTGCCAGAGTAACATAGTGAAACCCTGTCTCAAAAACAAACAGCAACAAAAAACAAAAGAAAATATCCTAAGGAACTATATTAAAATAATTTGATACCAGTGCTTAAATAGATAAAGGAAGGTGAAGCAAACATAAATAAATTCAAATAAATAAATAAATGGAATGAGAGAGAGAAAGAATTTGGTAGAGAGGATACATAAAAATATTGAGGATTTGGTGGACAATAGAGAAAATTCAGTTAAACCATCTGTCTAGGTTTTTTTTTTTAAGGATAGATATAGAGCCCTACTTGATGATTTATTCAATAATAACATAAATATAAACATTAAAATACAAAAAGAGAAAAGTTGAGATCATTAAAAATGCTTTTTTTTAATTTTATTTTATTTCATAATGATAGGAAGAATAAGTTCTGTATTTATTTATGGAATACAGTATAGAAATTATGACTAATAATGATGTCTTGTATATGTATTTTGTTTTTAAAATAACTTTGCCATGGAAAAGTCTTCTTCTGAATCATAATTCAGGAGACAAAAAAGTATAAACTATGTCCACATAAAAATTATAACTTCTCTATTTCATAAAAGACACATGATGTTAAAAGAAAATGACAACCAAAGGAAACATTTTCAAAATATAAAATAAATAATAAAATAGATGGGGATTGCAATGTAAAATAAACAAAAAAATTTTTGAATTGTATTTTATTTTTTTTTAATAATTTATTTTTTATTTCTTCAAGTTACATCTCAATCACAATCCCCTCCCTACTCCCCCCTCCAGTCCCACCCTTCCACCCTCCTCCCCCTCAGTCCCACCATCCTCTTCCCTTCTTTTTTTTTTTTAGTTTAAGGTATTTATTTTTCCCCCCAACAGCTCT
>CAJQZJ010018033.1:198485-220637 GCA_907164525.1 Lophiomys imhausi
TATCTATCTAACATCTATCTGTCTATCTATCTATTTAACATCTATCTGTCTATCTAACATCTCTCAATCTAACATTTATCTTTCATCATCTAACATCTATCTATCATCACATGCTATTTATTATTTTACTTTGCCTTTCTCTGTACTTAATAGACTCACCTAATTATTTCATTCCCTGGACTTCACAAATCATCAGGTAGGTTATTTTCTAATCACAAATGCCTCATGGCCTTCCAATGAATATTCTATGAGCTCTTTTCCTTCTCCATGCTTTAATTTACATTTTTCCCTTGATCTTGGATTCCCAGAATTAGGAAGAAAGATGGGAATGGAGCTCTTGAGTGTGACATTCAAATTTTTAAAAACTGTGTTGTAGTGATTATTTTAATGTTCTTTATGTCATTGCTCAGTTTGATGAATGTGAACCTCTGGTTATGTAAGTGTGACTTGAGTGTAAGAATCTGATCTCTGTATGGTAAGAATCTTGGAGGATAGATAATATTCCAGAATAACCCAGAGATTTATAACATTTGGTTCCAGGGAGATTTTATATAATAGAGAATTGGCAAAGTAATACAAAATTTGCTGTAGACAAGATGCAAGGAACTAATTTACTCAAAAATTCTCTGTAATATCCATAATACTTAATAAATACTTGAACAGTTACTGTGTTTAAAACATTTTATTTAAGGATGTAAGTTCTAAATGTTAACTCTAGTGAGAAAACTAGATCTAAGACTAGTAATCATGTTACATTAGTTTTTTAAGAAGAGATATTTTGGAACTCCATCTAATTAATGCTACTTCCAGAAGTTAGTTTTGTGTAACAACCATAGATTAAAAATTGTTTTAGCTAGAGTTTGACAGTGGAGGCAAATATTTGAACAACCAAAATTCTTCCCAGAATTAAGATTGTAAAAGCAAACAAGAGGCATATTTCTTTATTACAATAAAATCTAAGGTTCTAGAAATAATTTTTATTTTTATGTGTAGAGAAAACTTGTCGCGTCCCCCCTTATCCAGCAAGGAATGACGCAACTCACAAAAGCTCTTCTCCAGCAGTTTATTCAGGTCCCTTGAAAACAGTCTTCCAAAGAATGGGGCAGACCTAACCCACAGGCTAAATACTAAATGAACAGCCAGTCAAGTAAAGCCAAGTGGTGCTATCTTAGAGGTCTACGTATGCGGAAGCAAGCCAGATCAGCGGTCTATGCCAAATATGAACTTATTATCATAGAGAGCGCTCACCGTTGGGCTGGTGGAAGGCAGAGACCAGCGCCATCTTTAGGGTGCGGCACTTCGCAGCTCTCTACAGTTCCTCCTTTTTTATTTTTTCTAAAGTTGGTAAAAGTCCCTGGAAAGGCTTCATAATCCCTCTATCTGGGGATCTCACGGTGGGCCTGAGCCTGTAGGAGGGCGGTGCTCAAACTCTTACCCGTCTCTGGGTCAGCCTCCCCACTCAGGACTGCCCTGTCTTAGGTGGCCGAGACTTACCCGTCAACTCTGTCACTGACTTGCCAGACCCTAATATCCGTGGAACGAAGACCTCAGTGGGCAGGGACTATGCTAGTGAAGATTTACTTCACGGCAGCAAGCCATGCCTGAGGGGACTGGCCCGCCTCAATGGCGACAAGGGCTTGTATAATCATGGCTGCATTACGCTTTTGTGTGGTTCTCATTTTGTAGATGCACCATAGGCAAACCAGAGAGGCTAGTATCATTAGTATCGCCAAAGAGCCTACGCCCGCCCACTCCTTAAAATGATCCATAGCCGTCTGTATCCAAGAAGTCAAGCCAGTAGCCAGGCTCAGATCCACCCGAGTGGAGTTGATGTGGATGATTGTCGCTCTCAGCTCTCTCATCAAATTTTCAAATTCAGCCGACCAATCCTGTAAGAGGAACTTTGACAATTGTCTAGACAAATTAGCAGCCTTTGTATAATTTTGATATTGTACGGAATACACAAACCTTGCAATTTCCACTCACACCCCAATTGTGCTAGTTGCCAAAGAGAATCAATCTGTTCTTGTATTAAATCTATGCGTTGATTAACTATCATAAGACCTCCTTTGAGATGAGAATTCATAGAGGCCTGAGTATCCAATGCCTGTGCCACAGTGGCTGAGATGTTATTCAGGGCATTGGCAGTCTGTATAGAACTAGACAAGGCAATAGCTGAGGCAGTAGCTCCCACAGCAGCAACAGCGATAGCAGTAACAATAGCTGCAGTGATGCCAAAATCTCTTTTAAACCTGAATAGCATCATGGTATTAGGAGCCTCTACAGGAACTGGCACATATCGAGGCATTCTAGTCACCACAGCCACAGGAAAGGCTGTGGCATTCCAGCATAGGGCATAAAAACATGTGCCTGGAGTGCATACTAACTTTTCTTCACCCAAGGATGCACTCCCATTACTTACAATCCACAGAAAAGGAGGCCAGAGACATACTGGCGAAGCTGAAAAGTTCTTATTGTGGTAAGAATGAAACAAAGAATTCCAAGTACCAGAGCCACTACCGCTAGAGAAATCCAATCTGGTTTGATAAATTCCTCCTCCTAGCATAATGACAGGTCCCAAGTCCATGCAACTTCCATTTACTCCACACAAAAGCCACAAATCAAAAGGATTGGTGGCAGTCTGCTGAGGATCCCTAGTAGATATATCAAGCATTCCTGTACAAGACTTATTCACTATATTACTAATCATGGGGCTAAAGGAAAAATAATCTTGTTGAACCCAAACTGCTCTGCGCTCCTGACATACTCACTGCTACTATCACCAGGATCCTTAGGAAGGTCTTCATGACAAATCTTCCTCACAAGGCGTTCAGGCACCCACACTGGATCTTGTTGATCCTGAGGAAAAACACAAACAGACCCTCTCGCCCATGTTAGCACGGGGTCAGGCCCCCGCCAAGAGCCTGTCAAAATATCCTTCCACTTCACCATGCTTTTAGGTGAACCATGGGAATCCTGATGTCTGTCCACTGCTGAGCGGCCTTGAGCATCCAAATTGAAAAAATTTAAAGTAAATAAGGCTAAAGACATTCTCTCCTTGGGGGTACGGCCTTGGCCTATTCCCCCTTTTTGTTTTTGTAAGCATTCTTTCAAGGTGCGATGAGCACGCTCCACAATTCCTTGTCCTTGAGGATTGTATGGTAATCCGTGATTAAGCTGTCCCTCCATCTGATTACAGAAGGAGACAAAGGACTGAGCCATATAGGCTGGTCCATTGTTCGTTTTTAGCTGTTGTGGTTTTTTTTTTCATGTAGCCCAGGCTTCTAAGCAATGTCCTATGACATTGTGAGCCTTTTCTCCACTCATAGGTGTAGCATGTATGATACCTAAGCAGGTATCCACAGATACATGAATATATTTTAATGTGGGTAACGTCCATTTGCCAGATTTTGAGTGGCATCAATCCTCTAGGGTTCACTCCCACACTGGGAGGATGATGATGAATCACACACTGAGGACAGTCCAAAACTACTTGTCTAGCATCTGCTCTAGACAAATGGAATTTCTGCTGTAGAGTTTTTGCATTTACATGAAATAATTGGTGAAACTGTCTGGCTTGATCCAGGAATGAGCTCCAAAAAATGCATTCCATCCTGGTCCATTGATCAACTTTATCATTACCTTCACTTAATGGTCCAGGTAATCCTGTATGTGCTCTGATATGTTGAATATGAAAACACCTTTTTCTCTGCCAGATTAAAACTTGTAACTCTTGTAATAAGGCACATACAGTACTACTATTCTTAATAGGACCTGCTAATTCTAATATTTTCACTGCGTTGACCACATAAACTGAATCTGAAATCTAATTGAATGCAAATTGACATCTTTTAAACACCTTAATTACTATTTTCAATTCTACTATTGGGGGGGAGCCCGGTTGAAATTGACATAACACGGGCTCTTGTCTTTCTATCAAATAGGCTCCACAGCCTGTCTTTGAGCCATCAGTAAACACATTTGGTGACCCTTGAAGTGGTACTGCTGAAGTAACCTTAGGGAATATCACTGGGTGCTCCTTAAAAAATAATAGCAATGGATGTTTAGGATAATGGTTAGCAATCACTCCTTCAAAGCTACATTGTAATATTGCCAAGTCATCTACAGTGCCACACAAAATCTTAATTTGATAACTGGAATAAGGCACTATTATACTGGCAGGAGCAACTCCAAAAGACTGCAAGCATTGTTGGATACCATTCAAGGCTAAAGCAGCAAGTGCAGTTGGATAATGTTCTATTCTGTTCTTACTTGTGTCCACATCCCTGGGCAGAAAGATCTCCCTACTTTCAGGGACTGAACTGGCTGCTCTGTCTGAGTGGCTTCTGGATATGGAGGAGGAGTTGAAGGCGCCATGGCAATGGCTTTGTTTACACCAGCTGCCGCCAGTGTGGCTGAACGCGCTGTAACAATGACTCCACCCACTCCGACTGCCGCTGACGTGTCAGGCGCCATGGCAACAGCTCCACCCATACCGACTGCCGTCTGCGTGTCCTTTTCTTTTCCTTTTTTCTTTTCCTTTTTTCTAATAACAGTCCTCTCCAACTGTTCTATTAGAGCGTGTAGCTCTTCTTCAGAATCCGTGCTCTCTGAGTCCTCAAAATCTCTAAAATCTGTAAGATCGGGATAGAGAGGAACTTTCTTTTTGCCTCCCTTTTCACTGTCTGCCTGCTCAAATCTTTCGCCTTTGTTACTTTCCTTTTCACTGTCTACCTGCTCAGATCTCTCCCCTCCATCCTGAAAGACAGGATAGTACAGCTCATGTCTTACTTCCCTCCAGACATTTGGACAGAATGACCGCCCACTAGGATCACTCAGAGGGGAAGTCTCATTATATGAAGGCGGGGCCAGCACAGGCGGCCCCGGACCTGAGGGCTCTATACGGGTGCAGTCAGAACTCTTCCTCAAAGATGACTTCTCCATTTTCTTTGTTAACCTTTTAAGTTCCTCTTTAGACTCTGAGCTATCCTCTTCCAAAGTATCTTTCCCAGATTTGACCAAGCGCTCCATTTCTGTGAGGCACTCTCTGCTTTCCTCACCTTGCTCTGCCAGTTGTGTCTTCTACTCGTCCGAATCACGGAACTTTATTGCTCCCTCCCGGAGACCTTATTGCCTCTTTACCGAGGTCCTTATTGCTCCCTCCGGAGACCTTATAGTTCGCAACTTCCCGCGAAACTTTACCTTTTGTTTGCTATCTCTGCGAAACTTTACCTTTTGTTCGCTATCTCCGCGAAACTTTACCTTTTGTTCGCTATCTCCGCGAAACTTTACCTTTCGTTCGCTATCTCTGCGAATCTTTACTTTGTGTTCACTATCTCCGTGAAACTTTATTGTCCTGATTTATCCCAGGAATTTACCAACGCGTTGCACCTGACTGCAGGAGTTCTGAGTCTTTTCTGGGTCCCCGTACGGGCCACCACTTTGTCGCGTCCCCCCTTGTCCAGCAAGGAATGACGCAACTCACAAAAGCTCTTCTCCAGCAGTTTATTCAGGTCCCTTGAAAACAGTCTTCCGAATAATGGGGCAGACCCAACCCACAGGCTAAATACTAAATGAACAGCCAGTCAAGTAAAGCCAAGTGGTGCTATCTTAGAGGTCTACGTATGCGGAAGCAAGCCAGATCAGCGGTCTATGCCAAATATGAACTTATTATCATAGAGAGCGCTCACCGTCGGGCTGGTGGAAGGCAGAGACCAGCGCCATCTTTAGGGCGCGGCACTTCGCAGCTCTCTACAAAAACTGACTGTCTTCATGGTGCACTATGAACATTCATTCATTCAGTTTATAATTCTTATCACTGATTATGTGTTTGGTACAATTTCCATGCTGCAGATCTAAAATCAAATGTATTCTACATTACTATGTTGTTCATTAGACTAATTAAGGTAATATAAAAGTGAAGAGTTACCATTTCCAATACAGTCTGATCAAGGCATAAAAGTCAGTAACTGAGAGGTTAATTAACAGTTCACAAACCATGTGTTTCTCAGATGCTTTGTAAATGGGTAAAGATTTATCATGAAGACAGTAGAAATAGTATTCTTCGTGGTCATGAGTAACTGTGAGAAGCTAGAACATATTAAATAGAAGGACTTACAAAGACATCCACTGAGAAATGACAACTTGAGGCTGCAGAGATGGCTCAGTGGTTGAGAGTCCTTATTGCCATTGCAAAGGACCCCCATACGGTTCCGAGCACTTACATCCGGTGACCCACAGCCACATGTCACCTCAGCTCTTGGATACCTGATGTCCTTTGCTGTACTTCACGAGTGCCTGTGTTCTGCTGGGTATCATGTCCTTCTTCCCAACATATGCATAATTCAAAACAAAAACAAATCTTAAAAAGAGACAACTTCGGTCTTGAAAATGTTAGCAATATTCAGAATATAAGAGTAACAGTTTATCCATTTAGTGCCTAGAAAATTTTGATGGTGAACATCCAGACCACCAGAAACTCCCTGATTCTTGCCTGTCATTTCAGTACTAGTCTTACTCCTGGCTTCAACTCAAATAATTTACTTTTAGTATCTGTATGCTATACAAGGTGTAGACATTTTACCTCCTAGTAGTCACAGATCTTAAGGATTCAAAGAAGTATGAAGAACAGTTTTTAATTCTCCCAAACTTTTAGAACTTTTAAGAGGGGCAATAAAATAAATAGAATTTTCCATTTCCTGGAGACATGTTAGTGTCAAAAGTACCCCCTTGTAGCCCAGGGTTGTATATCATAAGTCCTCAGATTTCACTGCAGTTTATTACAGTGGAAAAAAAATACCCACATGGCCCTGAGTACATATCCAATTTATGGGTATCCAAAGAAGACAGATTCAGATACATTAAAATGTGGTTTCTACGTTGATCGTGATATGCAGCCACATAAAACACAATGCACAGAACACCTTTACTACTCAACAGCTGTGGAAAATCACTGAGCAGAAATTATCCCAGGTTGGGAACATTAGATTAGATATGAACACAAATTATAGATATTAATTCATTTGGGAAAAGTTGAATATTTAAGAAGGCCATTTCACCAGTGGAAAAAAAGATGGGAAACTGTCAAATGAATCTGAGTTGTTCAGAAGTCTGCCTGGCTTCCAGGAACAGAATTGGAAACAGATGTCCTCATAGAATGTGAAAATGATCTTATTATCAGACATTTCTTTAAATGAAACCCTCAAAGACAAAATGGTTTTTTAGTGGATTCTCAGTCAAAGGCAAAGGAATAATAGATAAGTTGTGAAATATGTCATAGTCTTTGAATTTCATGAGTAGACAGTGGCAATTGACAGGCATTTTCTGGGATGCTTGAAAGAAAAGTTAGTTTCTTTCAAGTTATAAAACTTATAACTCATGTTTTTTTGTAGTCAGTTTTATGAATAGGAAGATATAAAGATTAGATGCCATTAAACAGTCCTAATTTTTGCACTTTTTATGTTAGTTTCAAACTTTAGTATTTTATTTTCGGCTAAGTAAAAGCACCCACATATTTTTATTTAAAGAATTTAAAGACTCAAAATAGAATGCATTCTAAAGTTGGGGAAATTACTATCATTTACGAAAAACAATGAATGTCATCTTAACTATTTTAAATTATCTTTATAACTATTATTTTAAAATTCTGACACTAGAGAATGGTACCTCTTGCTTATTCTGTTTCTAATCAACATTTTAGTGGCAGTTCCATGTATGCTTGGTTAACACTAGTAGGATTTTTTTCAAGGAAAAATAATATTTTTTCTTGAATGTTAAATTTTTATTGAAGAAAAATATGCCATGACATTGTGTCATAGCTCTCTATATGTGTACTATAAATGCGGTTAATCTCAGAAACTTGAGGTTTTGTGTTCTTGAGTTTTACAGGAACTCCAGTGATGGGTAGGGTAGCTTTAGTAGGTACCACCAGGGGGCAGCAGAGGATGCAGGATCTCAAGATGGAATACTGGTTTTATCAAGTAGGATGGGTACAGTCAAACTCCAACCAGACTCCAGTTCTGCTACAAGGTATTTCAGTAGAGGGATCATCACAATGGCTTCAGAGTGATGGGACTCTATTCTGGGACCTCAAGTTATAACCTAGAGGATGTGGCCAAAGCTGGTACAGAAGCTCCATATTGTACTCATGCAGGAACATGGTAAGAAGATGACAGAAAGGATTTCTTAGCAGTGGGTGGAGGAAACAACTTATCCCCAAGATGGTATCCACTTTCTCATGGGGTTGACTCTAGAGAAATACAAAGACATTGGCCATAAACACAGTGGTCTTAGGAGCTCATCTGGATGTTTGGTTTCATATTCTCTAGACACATGATTAAAAGAAAGTCCAAATTAGCTGAATCCCTTCTCTGGGTTCCCTAACAGGTTACAGAAACTCACACAAGAATTTAGACAAGTCTAAGTTCATTAGACTTGCCCCTCCTTACTACAGTTTTCATATTGGTATCAAAAGCACTGTTGGTAGTTTGAGCATAATACCTTATTTTAGGTCATGCATGACACCTTTTGGTACATTCTTTCTTTAAAGTTACTATATCTTATTATGCAGGATATGTGATTTTTTTCCTTACACATTCCAAGATCAAGTAAAAATCATTTCACTTATACTTTTTGGAAGAATTTAATAAGAAAGAGCTGGATAAAGTCTGGGTCAGCAAAGGGTGCACCAAAGTTGTTATGGATCGAATAATATTGCTTACAGGAGAGGATTTATTTCCTGACTTACAAGCCTCATTTAATCTCATGTAGATTCTTCCAAATCAAAAGTAGTGAATCAAATAATCCTTTCAATCATTGTTTCTTCTTTCCTTTCTTCATGGACAACTATCACCTGTGCTCCCCATTAGATTAAAGAGTTTGAATTTATTGAGTGGGTTAGGGAGCATTTGGAAGCTTTTAACCAGGAAAGGCAAATTACTTTATGTTTAACTGAAAGTAATATTGCTGGTCAGAGATGGACAGGTGTGAGGAGAAAGAAGGAAAGCATGGTTTCCACTTAGGAAGTTAGAACATAATCTCAGAGAAAGAGCATGTTACTAGTCTAGGACTGCAGTGACAGAGATGAAAACAAAAGACAAATTAGTATATACTTTTGGATCCCTAAGTAAGCAGGATATGTTAAGGATCCTGTGAGCAGAATGGTGGTGAGCTGCAGAAATAGGTTTAAGAAAGGTAGTCCTTCTAGTGTCCTCACATAGGTCTAGCCATCCTACTGCTTGTCCTCATAGCATATTAAAGAAACTAGATGAACAAGACTATGACTGTCCTCTGTATCCTACATTGGTTAACTTAGGATGATTAAAGCACTGTGCAAATATGTTTCCTGAAGAAACAGCACATCATGAAGTAAAGTAGAGCACAATTTCACATTTTATTGTATGGAGATAAGACGAGATTACCAAGACAAAGTTTGCTACAAAGAATATGTAATAGGTTCTTGTTAGGAGCACCATGAACACTCAAAAGTTTGTCCAAATTTCATGTACAGATCTAGGGTCAGTCCATGTGGGTACAATAGATAGTCTTAGGTGTAAACTTGGCAGAACTAAGAATTGTTAATTAAGATAACTGTTTATTCATACTTCTGGGGATTATCTTAATTAAGTTACTTAATGTGAGAAGACTCATATTAATTGTTGGTGAGGCATTTCATGTGTAGAGATCCTGAACTGTATAAGATGGAGAAAGGGCTGCGTGTGGTAGCACACACCTTTAATCCCAGAACTCAATAGGCAGAAGCAGGTTGATCTTTGTGTGTTCAAAACCAGCATGCTCTACAGAGTGAGTTCCAGGATAGCCAGGGATACACAGAGAAACCCTGTCTCAAAAAAAACCAAAAGATGGAGAATGGGAGCTGAGTACTAGCATACTTTTATTCTCTCCCTACTTTCTGACTGTGAGTACCATGTGACCAGCTGCCTGCTGTCTTGACTGCCTAGTAATGTAATACTATCCCCTTAAATTATGAGTCATAATAAATAATTTCTCTCCTAATTTGTTTTTCTCAGAGTATTTTCTGACCACAGCAACAGAAAAAGAAACTAAGATGGTGGGTGTTAAGTGGGTGTAAGTGTATTTTGTTAGATCTTGATCATCATCATATTTATAGTTTCAATTATTCTTTAGTATTCTTTCTTCAGATAATCTTTTGCCTTTGCCACATAAATGAGTAATTTAATTTTTTAATTTATTAGAAGTTAGCTTAATTGTACCCAAAGAGTGATGGCTTACTTAAATATGTCTCTGTTTTCAAATAAATAAGACAGTTACTTCTTTGGAAATGTGACTAAAGATGAGAATGTTGACAAGTTGGCTCTGGATTATCTTTTAGTTCTGATATTCTAAGTCTGGTTGTAATATCCCTATGACAGCAATTCTAGCTCTTGACTCTGTCAGTGAATCAGCAGTTTCTGTTTTAGTACAAAAAGCTCAGAAACTGCTTTGCAGATCAACATCTCAGAGAAGCACAAGGATCTGAACTTCAGGCAAAGAAAAACAATGGCTACAGCCTACTCTGTTGCTTTAATCATGTTGTAAATACTTATATTCCTTCTTGAGTTTTCACGTTTCATCTGGAGACAAATGTCTTATGAGGTCTGGAGATTGGTTTTCATTCATTGTCCAGAATGCTTTACCTGGATTTTTTTGTGTAGGGCATGGGATTAATAGTGATGCTCTACAGATTTCTCCTTTGTCTGTATTCTAGTAATCTAATTCAGTATCAAGACAGATCAAGAAGATTATACAAACAATATGCTTCAAGAGACATGATAAATAAAGGCAAAGTCAGATATGGTGAGTAAAAAAAAAAATCAGCTTGGCAGAAAATAAGAAATGCACAATCAGAGGCTTCTTTTATGAGCCCAGAGAGTTCAGACAACTTTAATGTCTATTTCTTCTTGTAGTGCTTCAACAGACATAAAACACAGCAAAGAATCTCAGTCTCAGATGCTGTGACAACTCAGAGCAGGAGCCCGTGTGCCTTCCAGGTCTGCAGAGAAGAGGAGAAGAAGAGGATTCTCGGTGGTTGACATCCTCGACCCCTGAATGGAAACCTCAGACCAGCTAAGGTTATTGGTTTTACTTTCCTCCTTTGGACAAAGTTGGGAACTATCAAAAATTTGAAGAATGGGTTGAGTTGAGATTCTCCCATTCTTCTGTGGTCTGTCTTCTGGTCAAATAAGACCTCTGTATTCATGTGGTTGCCCTGCTATTAAGTAGGATAAAATATATAGATATTGAAATTATTATTCTGCTCCTGTTCCTTTTATCTACTGTATCCCAAAGCGACCATTCTTGACTCACCTGAGTCAGCAGTTGCCACACTTTTGTTTTAGAGGCTGTTTTCATGTTGACCATTTTGTAGTTAAGGAAAGTTAACAGTGAGTTCTACAGGAGAGGAGCTGGCTCTGGCTCTGTACTGTGCATAGATTATGTGTGATGAGTTATTTAGTCTGATTATGATTTCTGTTTTATATTCTGTAAATTACTCTTAGGGTTTTGTTTCATTAGTCTTAAAGACCAGATACATACTTCCTCTTAAGTTTTAGAATTTAGCTTGAAGTTATTTTCTATCTCCAGAAGTGGATTTTAATCAGTATTCCTATCCCATTCTCCTGTTGAAGTACAATACCAAGCAGCTTGAAAGATGTATTTGAGAATATGCCCTTATAGGAAGTAAGCAGCTTAGGGCTGTGCTGTGAGAGATACAAATGCAAGAAAAAAAAAAAAACAATAGGAAACCAATAAAAAATACTTTGTCAGGCCCGAGCAATTGCAACCAACCTGTGATACTTCTTAGAGAGTGTGCTACTTTGGGTATAATGAAGAAGTGACTTCATTATAAAATTTCCAGTAAATCATTTGGCATTTGACCAGGCTTAAGTATGGCAGAGATGCATAGGAGGAAATAGAGAATGTTAATGATAAATAAAATACTGTTGGGGCTGTAGAGAAGAGTCCATGGTAAAGACACTGCAATGCTATTGCTGAGATCCGAGTTCATCTCTCAGCACACAGATCAGGTGCCTCACAACCACTTCTGACTCCAGCTCCAGGATATTCAACACTTTTTCCAGGCCTCTCAGGGCACCCCCACTCTTGAAGAGGACACACACACACATCCTTTTGAAAGAGAAATCCTGCTGTGAGAACTTCCTTAAATGTGGGAAAGTTTATGTCAACCTCACACTTCAGCTTTAAATTTGAGTAAAGCACAGTGTGGGTAGACTCACCTCTGACTAGCCAAAAGTTTGGTAACATCCAGAATCCCAAACCAACGGTTGAAGTGGTGTTAAGGGAAAGTGTGGATTCAATCAGCAACTGAAATCAGATGTTCCTGCCCAGAGTGTGACACATCCACATAGCTCTGTCTCTTGCTGAATAAAGAATGTAAGTGTTTCTCGTGTGAACACATAATTCCCTTGTGCAGAAAAGCCAAGTTTGGACAGACTTAATTTAATTTCCCTTAGAAAAATGTACAGAAGAAATAATTTGAGGCCTGGATAAAAATGTCTTACAAACATACAATTAAATTTTGACTTTATGCAGACTCGACTCATTAAGCCATGAGTGATTTCAGATGTTGTGGTCAGATTCTCCTGCCCAAGGATTTGGTTGGTCAGGTTATCCTCAAAGGAAAATGGCAAAATCTAACGGTTATATTAAAAGAACAACAAGGATGAAGGAGATACCCAGGGTAGTACATGTATTTGTGTATAATAATAATAATATCACATTCCAAACTGTAGTTTAACTCATAACCAAGTGCCTGCTGTGATGGCTATTTTCAGTTGTCAACTTGACTTTCTGGAATGAACTACAATTCAGAAATGGAGGGCATATCTAGATCTTGAGACTGGAAGACATAGGCTTTTGATCCATATAGACACATGCCTTTAATCCAGATTTTGAGACACACCCTTAATCTGGGCCATACCTTCTGCAAGAGGCCTATATAAGGGCAATGGAAGACGGAAGGGTTTGTTTGTTCTTTGCCTGCTTTCACTCACGTTATAGCACACTCCTCATTTTTTTTTTTTCAAGACAGAGTTTTTCTATGTATCCTTGACTCCTGGACTCACTTTGTAGACCAGGTTGGCCTTGAACTCACAGAGATCCACCTGCCTCTGCCTCCCAAGTGCTAGGATTAAAGGCGTGTGCCACCGCCTCCGGCAATTAGACAGCTTTGAACTGCCATGTGAGTTGTTGGGATTTGACCTCCGATCCTTTGGAAGAGCAGCCAGTGGTCTTAACCGCTGAGCCATCTCTCCAGCCAAATAATGACTCCTACTCCTTTGGGATCCCAGTTTATGCAGTGTTCTGCCGGGTTCTCGAGACCCCCAAAGACCACCAAGGAGCCGTCAGCGATGCAAATGCATACAGGTTGTTTATTTGGGACAAGCTTAAACTCGGACTCACAACTCTCACTGACACAGCAGCTGGAGTTGGAGTCCTGAGTTCAAGAAGCATAGAGCTTATATAGTAACTCAGACAAAGAAGCAGTCTTTTTACCATATGATTGGATAACGTTTAGGTAACTAGTCAAGTTCATTTCTGATTGGCTCACTATTATTGATCAACCAGCTGTGGTCAGTTTGGCCACCAGAGTTCTATTTTGACATCCTTTGATGGCTATGGAATTCTTTAATAACCTAAACAACTGATGGTATGCTCAATATGACCTGGCTCAAATGGAAACAATTTTTTGTTTTGGTTGGGGATTCTTTTAAGAAAATCATAATAATATGCATGAATAACAGTTCAGACACCAGAACAGGGCTACCTTGACCTAGTTGAAGGTCTTTCTCCTTTAGCAGCATAGCAATAGCTGGAACCATTCCTGGGAACTTGGCCTTAAAGCACAAACTTAACTCTTTCCTTACAGTCAGCATGAAACCTAAGATTATAGCCGCATTGGTGAACCTGTTAACATTTAGGACAGCACAAATTTCCATTTTGACAAAACTTCTTCAGATTCCACAGCAGAAGACCATCTAAAGCACTCAGACTCTTGGGAGTGAGCAACTACTAGATTCTTGGACTTTTCATTCACAGCTGGCTATCGTTGGATTATCATTGTAAGAATGCAGCCTGTAAGGACTTCCAATAAATTCTGTATATATTTTTCCATATATATAAATTACACACACATGTACATATATATATATATATATATATATATATAGAGAGAGAGAGAGAGAGAGAGAGAGAGCTTCATTCCATAAGTTCTGTGACTTTAGAAAACCCTGACTAATACATCTGTGAATAAAATGACGCTTTAGTAAGTGAGGCAGAGCAGTGAGAGACTTTGAATGTGGGAGAAAGCTGTGCCAGGCAAAGAGTTTTGTTGCTTTTGCATGCTCTGGTGGGAAAGTTAACTATTTTGTCACATGAATACTTAATATAGTACTGATAACATAGGTTTAATACATAGTTTTTTTTTTGGTTTAATACATAGTTTTTAAACATATGTTTCATTACAACGGATCTATAGGAGATAGATTAGGAGGTAATAATTTAAAATAGAAAACATAGACATATAACTTGGTAATTTATTTTATGAAAATAGTTGAAACTTAAAACTTAATGATTTTCCAGAGGGGTGCAACTAGTGAAACCCAGAAAGTTAGAGAAAATCATACAAAATACATGACTCAGTTTGTTCATATAGATATGTGAACAAGAATATATATAAAATATGACAAGAATGAGGAAATAATGTATATATTGAAAGTCATTTGAACTCTGTGTCAGCCAATTTTAAGACATGGAGTTTATCTTAACTCAGATAAGTCAAATGTAAATAAAGTTATTGCACACCTCTAAGAAAATTTAGCAAATGGGAACAGTGACAGGATACTAGACAATATTGAAGAATTGTAATTAATTTTATTCCAATTTAGACATAGCTCTTAAAGTAGGGAATTCTAATTATGTCAAAGTATATGCTGATAATGTAATAGTTTTGCCTAACAATGTTGATCTTAGATATAAAACTCAAACTAGTAGATTTTCAAAATATTTTTCTTAATTATGTTGTTAAAGAAATTCTTGTTAGGAATAGGAATTTTAGCTTTGCTTTATTTTCTTATTTGTGAATTATTACATTTAGCAAAAAAAATGTTATCACTAGGAGAATGAGTGAAGGAAAGAGCTACAAGTACGGATTATCAAAGAAAATCCATTGCAATTATTTCTTCTTTCACTTTAGGCCAAGAACTCCCATGGTGGCCTAGTTATCTTTGTAATCTTACTTTCCATCACTATCAGGTTTTGTTAGATATTTTTCATTTTTCTCGGAGAAGATATTCTTTCATATCTCTTTCTAATAGCAGGAATGTTTCTCAAGGATGCTGCCTCCTGCCTGTCTGAAAGACAGCAGGGCATAGATGCTTGGTATGTTTGTGTGGTCACCCTCCCAGGAGAAACACTTCCTATAATAACTCTTGAATAAAGAGGACTCAAGTCATTCTATAATACTTCACTGGTGAACAAACAGCATCCTTTGCACTCATTCTCTCAACTTGGTTTTCAATATTATGCTATGAAATAATGTGTAGTATATAAAAGATACATACGCACATATGCATACACACATATATGGATGTAAACCATAAAGTTAACTACTGGTAGGAAGAAATTAGCGATCACACAGCCTCATGGATTTAAAAGAAAGCACCTGAAGTGGGCACTTGCACAGAGGAAGGCTGACAACACTCTCATTTCTCCTAGAAATTATTCAGCCTTACCTAATCTTCAGTACAGACAGTAGGAGACAAACATGTCTAATTCCAGAGGAAAGAATTGCAGAGAAGACATGGGAATGCCTCACTTTTTCTTCTTTTCATGTTTTGCCTCTCCTTTTTACCATTTCTCATGACAACACACATTAAACATGTAGTTTCTTGAAAAAAAAATAGTGACCATACAAGGGTAACTGTGATTTCATTAAATTGATGAAGAATGCCCATAACTGTGTTAACAAATGAAGATTAACTTTAAAGTCTCTTGAAGGAAGTAATCATTTCTGTTTGTTTCTACCACTGAATTCTTAGGTGCCTAGCATATTTTCTGGTACATGCTAATGAATATTTGTGAAATCAATAACGACATGGACAAAGACCTTATTGATGGCAATACAAGCATAGAAAAATAGAAAAATGATCATTGTTCTCCATCTGGCACTCCTCCCATCTATTTCCTTCCAGCCTTGTTTTGAAGTCTGCCTTTACTGACTTCTGTCCTCAGCTTTTTGAAACATTTATTTATGTGTTTGTGAGAAAGAGCGCAGATGTGGTACAGCAGGAGTGTGGGGCTAGGAGGTAGTTGATTCTTGTCTTCCACTGTGTAGGCTTTTGGGATTGAACTCAGGTTTTCGGGTTTGGAAAGCAGATGTCTTTATCCACTGAGCCATTGCTATGGCCTGATTTTCATTTTATAAGATATGCTAAACTAGATATATATGACATTATCTAAGATAATTATATACGTGTAGTATATAATGGTCATTAAACTTTAATAAAAAGTGTTCTAAAATACTTTTGATATCGACTTAAAAAGTCCTCTCCTTTTCCATTATTAATGGTTCAAAAATAAACATACTAAGCACCTTGTTAACTCTTATTAATTCACTGTCTAGTTATCTATTGGCAGGATTAGCAACAAGATTCAGCATTGCTTTTCCTTGATAGGACAGACACCCCACTCTCTTCCAGAACTAGCTTGAATTAAAGAACTATTTAGTATTAAGAAGACAATGTACTAGTTCATAATTATATAAAGAGGTATGAGATAAGAACATAACATTACAAGGACCAATATGCATTGGAGGACCATTTGAAGGTCATTTTCCTCTTCCTTTGATGATTTACAAACCCAAAGCAATTCAGCTTACTTAGACATCTACTTATTCCTTTCTGCACCTTCTCTGCCTATTCCCTGGCAAGGAAGAAAAAGGTGGTAGTGAAATAATGAACATAAAGTAGAAGGATAGAATTACCAGGGTAAAATGTGAGAGTCAGACTGATGTAAATGAAAACCCAGTAAGGCAAGCTGGCATGGCAAAGCATCCAAATCATACTTGAATATCAAGTTTATCTTTTGACTATTTGACTGAGTGAGTTGTTTAACCTAAGTGTAAGTTATGTCAAAATAAGTGCAATGATTCTATATTTGGATAAATATGACAATTCAACTTGATAATACATTTGAAATGCTCAATATATTATCTATGTATTTTATAATACAAGAAACTATAGCTTACTAATATTTTCCTATAATGGTAAAACTAATCCATTATGCTTAGAGTTACTCTTTAGTTTTCTCATATCTGTGTTTTTTCCAATAGTTAAGTTTATGAATAATAAATTAATAATTAAATAATTTTGTTAAAATCTTGTGCCTTGTAGATGTAATGATCATTGTTAATCTAGATGACATCTTCTTAAGGTGAGTGGTTATTGTGAGCACTTAAATGACTCCCACTAGCCTGTTAGTTCTACAGTTTAGATCATGCTGAAGTCCTGAGGATGGGTGGCCATGGTCTCTAATACTGGCTATTGACAGTTATAGTGATTATTCAGCCATCTGTTGCTGGGCCCAGTGCTCTCTCAAGAGATACTGTAGCCAATTAATAAACTCTGAGTGGATATGAAAACAGCTGACCCAAGTTGTACTCAAGCTTCTCAGCCCTATCAAAATAGATGTATGGCTCAGTCAAGGTAGAACTTCAGACTAAGGTTAAGACTTATAGGACACATTGGTCCATTGTAGCATCCTGATTCGCAAGCACACACAGTAGAGGAGAAAGCCAGCTAATACAGTTGGCAGTAGGGGAGAGCAAACTTACCTCCCAAGAAATTCCTTAGTTTTGCTTGAGTTCACTTAAGTGGGTTTCTGTGACTCAGCCAAAAGAGCATGGACAATGACTAAATTAATAATCATTTTTTATAAATCAAATAAAGACTTAATTGAAAAAGTGTACATTATTAGTAGACACTAATTAATGGCACTTGGACACGGGCTTCCCAAATGTGTTGGTGTTTCAAATGTGCTCTTGTCTTTCATAAAATAAAGCCATCTGATAATCATTCTCATCAAAGCAGAACGGACTACTCAATGTAACGTAGAGCTTTCACAGTGTAAGTATGGAAAGAACGATTCACTGATTTGTCTAATTGCTCTTCTCTATTATTGAAATTAGCTAACATCTTATCTTTAACAGCAGCAATTACAAAGAGAAATATTTGCCAGCTAATTTAAAAGTTAGCCACTATGACATGACTAATGTCTACAGAAAAATAATCAGTCAAGTGCTACACTGTTACCATTAGGATAAATTTTTTTTTTAATCAGTGAGTAGCTTGCATATTTACCTATTTATTTTCTTCTAACATAGAGGTTCTCCACCTGTGACTCCCTTGGGTGTCAAATGACTCCTTCATAGGTGTCACATATCAGATATCCTGCATATCAGATATTTGCCTTGTAATTCATAATATTAATAAAAAAATACTGTTATGAAGGAGCAACAAAATAATTTCATGATTGTGTGTCACCACAGCATGAAGAACTGTATTAAAGGGTCACAGTATTAGGAAGGTTGAGAACCACTGTTCCAAAGGCCAGTAGCCACATCCAGCACAAAGTAGGAGTTCAGCTTTATGGGCAGTCCATTCTTGATTCTCAAAATACATTTCTAATAAATACAATATTTGTGTTTAATTTCAATTGTTTGTTTTTAACAACAATTAAAAAAGTGTTTTCCCTTGGATGATCAGTTTTCTCCTCCCAGTAAGTTTTCACATAGGCAGGTAGGGTGAGAGATGGAGCCCAAAGTACTAGAGGTAGTGATGATATCAGCACTGCCTTGTGGGCAACACCAAATATGTTCTGAGAGCTGGGGGTAGGTGTTGGAGAAAGGTCTGATGCACGGTTTTCACATGCTGATTTCAATGCTCTGAGATCTGGTTACTGCCTAATCTGAGGCATTCTCTGATTGGATAATAAAAGTTGCTGATGGCCAATTAGCAAATACCCAAAAACTTGGGTTAAATTTGGTTGTGAGTCACCATGTGGGTGTTAGAATTCACAGCAGATCCTCTTGAAGATCAACCTGTGTACTTAACCATTGAACTATCTCTCCAGTTCTGATAATTTTTTAAACTAGCCTCTCTAGTTGAATCTTCAACAGAATGAAATTTAAGGAGCATTGTGTATTACTCAGAGTTCTCTTTTTTATTTTTTATTTATTACTTCAGGTTACATCTCCATCACAGTGCCCTCTTTCCACTCCTCCCAGTCCCGCCCACCTATCCTCTACCCCCTATCCCTCCATGCCACCCCTCTGGAGTAGAGTGTCCCTACATAACAGTCCCCCGCCCTAGTTCAGCAGTCATATGAGGGCCAAGAGCCTCCTAATACACTGAGGGCCTACAAGGCAGCAACACTAGGGCAAAGTGTCTCATTGACAGGTAACAACGTCTATGTTCCTGTTCCCTTTGGTGCACTGGTTGTAGTATAGTTATCCTGTACTGCATGGCTAAAATCCAAATAAGTGAATAGTTGCCATGTGCATCCTTCTGAGTCTGGGTTAGCTCACTCAGGATGACCTTCTCTAGTTCCATCCATTTGGCTGTAAATGCATTTCTTGATCACATCAAACCTCCAGCACTCAGCTATAATAAATGCTTAGTCTCAGGAACAATAAATGCTTACTCATTATTTATTTTATGAAATGGCCAAAATAAAATAGTTATCCTAATAGAATCATGGCATAGAAGATTATGCACCCAGTTATATAGATAATTAATATCTACTATGTATTTTCACACATAAAAATTATGGAATCTTAGCAATAACTCTTGAGTAAGAAGCACTGTTTCATTGATGAGAAGACTAAAGTCTCTGAGTTGATTAAAATAAGGAAGCACTGGATTTAAATTTTCAGTTAGGGTCATGACACAAAGAATGAGAGACTGTGGAGTGCTCTGTCCTAAATAGGAGAACTGTATCCCACCTCTTCAACCCAAGGCCCAAGGATCATCATAGTAGAGTGGACAGAAAGATGGTAATAACCAGAGGTAGTGAATGACTGCAGACTACAATGTTTTCCAGTCAAAACATGGCAGTTGTGCACAGGAACTCATGGTTGTTGTGACTGTAAGTATGCACATGACTTTATGAGATTAAGCTTGCCAAAATAAATCCTAGCATGAATGGGAAGACTGCTATGAAGTACCACCCCTCGCTGTGGATCTATTGGCAGTTGATTGTTAGGATAAAACATCAGCTTTTTTCATAGTTATGGTCTCTGAGAAGGTACCCATGCACATACTAGAAGTGGTAAATAAACTTAGTTGAACAAATAAACAAACTATATTAATTTTGGAGGAAATAGTGTTGGGAGAATAGAAGACAATGGGAGGCCAATTTGATCAGAACATGCTATATGTATGTGTGATATTCTTTTTTTTTTAAATACTTTATTTTTTTTCTTCAAGTTACATCTCAGTAACAAACCCCTCCTAGAGTAACAGTTTATAGATGTCTCTCTGTCTCTCATTCATATATATGACTGACATATATATGACTTACAAGCTGCAGTTCAATATTGTCTGGTTGTGAATGGAAAGTCCAAGAATCCAGTACTTGCTCAGTACACAAGATTAGATGTCTCAGATGGTCTTCAGTATCTGCTGGAATCCTGAAGAAGTAGGCTCTAATGTCAGTGAAGGAATGGATGTGCTAGCTAGGCAAGAGCAAACAGGCAAAGAGAAAAGGCCTCTTTCTTCTATGTCCCTATATAGGCTTCCAGAAGAAGGCATGGTGTAGATTAACAGTGTGATTCCTACCCCAAAAGTCCAGACTAGAAATAGATTCATCCACTTCAAATCAAGCAAAAAGTCTCTCACAAGTATACCCTCCATTTCTGGATTGTAGTTCATTCCAGAACTAGTTAAATTAATAAACAATAATAGCCACTACAGTTCACCCCTTTTCAACTTGACACACAACACTATCTCCTTATATCATGATCAATTTCCAATGAAAACAATAACTATGTCATAATAACACATAAACATAACTATCCCACATATAATTGCAAATGATTTATATATTTAACCAATTCATAATTAGACCTAAAATAATACAAATATCCCTTATACAACTGAAAAACATTATAAATTTAGAATAAGTGGCAATGTCACTAGGGGACATTATTTTTGTATCTCAAACTTAAATATAATAACCACTGATATTCTCTTAATTGATGTTTCAACACATGATAAAGAAATTGAAAGAAAACATAAATATATGTACAAATACATTTTTAACAAAATATAATAGAAGCATGCATGCTGAGTCTAATCCTCATTTCTCCAACTTGTCACATTGCCTTAGCTGGTATTTATAACTAATTTCTTCTACTACCCATTCTATATGTCCTCCATCCTCACCAAAAACCTGGGTTCTTGGTTCTTTTCCTGGAGGAGTGTCCCATACCTTCATTCTTGATGGGTCTGTACCCTCTGTCATCCTGCCTAGATTAAGCTGTTATAGTTTCTCATTGACTTTAATCACAGTACATGGCAGCATCAAGATACACACTAAAGAATCTCCTGGACTAAAGAAATAGTCTTTCTTACCTCCATTGTGAAGAAGTAATCCATTGTAATCTCATTTAATCATCCCTCATAACACTGTTATTCCTTTCTTAGCTTGTGGTTTAAGGGTATTAGAAGAACAAAGTGGTCATGGGGAAGTCTGAGCTTCCAGTACAATGGAACGTTTGTTATGGTGCAGGAATGTTCCTCTCTGGAACCACAACTTCTAGGCCAGCAGAATATAAGGTTGAGGAAACAAGAAGTAAAAATTTTCCCAGTGGCTCACTGGGGGTGATAGTGAGCAGAAGTATTCCCTTTTCCATCCCTTGATTCATGGACCCATGATTTCTGGCTATGGGAAGAATCTTACCAGATATTGGATGCTGATCCAAAGGATATATTGCCTTCCGGAGAATCATGTCCCAGCCCTCCAGACTGCTGCTACATACACAGTACTATAACTCTGTGTTCAAAGAGCTGTTCTGAAACCGAACTTTTAAATTATTATTTAACACTTATTTATTAC
>CAJQZJ010018033.1:225637-243116 GCA_907164525.1 Lophiomys imhausi
GGTATTCACTAAATCTAACTTATATTAATCTATCAGCCCCTTCACTGTTCCATCTTCCTATCTGGCCAACTGTTTCAGGATGGTGATTCTGGGCTGATTGTTCCACTTGGGCTGAAGCAATATTGCATGGAATACTATGATAATGGAAAAGGTATTCTGTGAATGGTGGTTTTTTTTTTTAGAAGAATTACATTCAAGAAAAGCAAGTTCATAACCAGAATAAGTATCTATGCCAGTAAGGATAAAGCATTTTTTTTCCATGAAGGAAGTGGTCCAACCCCTGCCACCAGGTCACTGGTTTGTCACCCTGAGAAATGGTCACATATTTGAGGCTTAATGTTGGTCTCTGCTGTTGGTAGATCTGTCAATCAGTAGCATCCATAGGCAGGTCAGCCTTTGTGAGAGGAAGTCCATGTTGTCAAGTCCATGCATAATCCCACTATGGTCATTTTGTTCTTGGGCCCGTTAGACAAAGACAGAAATGGCTGGGAAGAAAAAACTGACTGTCCACAGAACAGTTCATCCTATTTACCTCATTATTGAACTCCTCCTCAACTGAAGTCATCTTTTGATGATCATTTACATGGAACACAAGTTGTCTTCACATGTTTTGCCTATTTGGAGAGATCTATCCACATCCTTCTTCCCCAGATGTCTTCCACAGTCAACCAATCAGGGAACACCCCATGAGGTGAAAGGCACATACTTGACAACAGATGGTTTTGTAACAGGAGTAGAAACTATACACATTTGGGCAACTTCTTCATCTAACTTACTTGTGCCCTCAAGAAAGCTCAGGCATTATCACACATATACCATTTCTATTTGATAGTAGATTGATACTGTGCACATCCTACTTATGGCTTGGTGGGTAAGATTACACCCAGCTTTTGATGGGCAGCTGGAGTTGCATGAGAACTTGTCAAAGGTTTGTTTTCACTAAGGCCCAATAGCAAGCCAAGAGCTGTCTTTCAAAGGGAGAATAGTTGTCTGTAGATGATAATAGAGCCTTGCTGCCAAATCCCAAAAGGACTCTTCTGTTATTCACCAATAAGGAACTTTCAAAGACTTCAAAGATCATCCCTATTTGCCACTGACAACTCAAGTACCATCTGGTATGCTGGATCATGTAGTCTAAGAGGTAAAGAAGCCTGCACAGCAGCTTGGTCCTCTTCCAGGCTCCACATAAAGCTAGCAGCTTTTTAAGTCTCTTGGAATATGGGCCAGAGTAACACATTCAAGTGAAGAATGTACTGTCTTCAGAACCCAAACAGGCTAATTAAACATTGTGCTTCTTAGTTGGTTGTGGTTGGTGGTCAGTTATAATAACTTATCCTTCACCTGAGAAGGAATAGCTCTGTATTCCCCATAACACTGAAGACCTAAGAATTTCACTGAAGTAGAAAGCCCTTGAATTTTGGTTGGATTTATTTGCCATCCTCTGATATGTGTATGTCTTAGCAAGGAGTCCAAAGTGGTTGCCACCTCCTACTCAACTGGTACAATTGATATTTTGTAGGAGAGACAGATGATTGAGATTCCTTCTAAGTAAGTTACAACACAGGGCAGGAGAGTTTATATATCCTTGAGGTAAAACTAAAGGTATACTTCTGGCCTTGCCAAGTGAAAGCATATTGCTTCTGGTCATCCTTATGCATAGGTACTGAGAAAAAGGTATTTGCTAGATCATTCATTGCATACCATGTACCAGGAGATGTGTTAATCTGCTCAAATAAGGCCATCACATCTAGTATATCTTATGCAATCAGAGCCACTACCTGATTGGGTTTTTGATAGTCAGCTGTCATTCCCCATGATTTTTCTGTCTTCTGCACTGGCCAAATTGGAGAGTCAAAGGCAGATATGGTGGGAATCATCACCCCTGCATCTTTCAACTCCTTGATGGTGGCAATAATTTTTGTAATTCCTCCAGGGATGTGATGTTGTCTTTAATTCACTATTTTCTTTGGCTGAGGCAACTCTAAAGGCTTCCATGTAGGGTTTCTAACTATGAAGGCCCCCAATCCACAGGACAGGGAACCAATGTGAGAATTCTTCCAAATTCTATGTGTATCTATCCCAATTATATATTCTGGAATTGGGAAAATAACCAGAAAATGAGTTTGGTGACTCAATGAGCCTACTGTGAGTTGGAATTTTAGCCAAACCTCTATTTATCACCTGACCTTCATAAGCACATACTTTAACTGGAGGGCCACAATTATTGCCATGATAGGCCTGACTGGGCTTTTGTTTGGATGAGTGTGGACTTTGGGACTTTGGATTAACAAAAGAGTTGAATGGTTTAAGGTGTGGTATAATGCACTATATACCATTAGAGGCATAGAAGACAGCAGTGCTGAGGGTGATTTGAACTGTGGGTCTTAGCTCAGGAGGTTTCATAGAGCATGAATATTAATATGTGGCTTGGAGATCATTCTTGTGATATTTTGGTGAAGAATGTGGCTGCTTTCTGCCCATGTCCAAAATTGCCTGCCTAAGGATAATTGAAGAATTATGGATTAACAGCTTTGGCAGAGGAGATTTCCAAACAGCATAGGATTGACTATATTGTTTGGTTATTAGTGGCCATACTTATGCAGATCTATAATGTAAAGGAGAAAGCTGAATAAGGAAAAATACCAAATGTACAGTTTGAGGAGAAAGGAGGTACCATGAAATATAAACATATTTTTTAAAAGCCTGATGCTAAGTGGAATAATGGGAGTGGTGACCTCAGAGCATACTCCACCCATCTAAGTTTGTGAAAAGGAATTAAAGAAAAGCTTAGCATCAGGCATGGTGGTACACACCTTTAATCCCAGGACTCAGAAGGGAGAAGCTGGTAAATCTCTAAGATTGAGGCCAGTCAGGTCTACAAAGAAAGCTCCTGCACAGCTGAGATAAAGCAATAAAGAAAACTAAAAGTAACTTTTATTTGCCTTTTGTAACTGTCATGTGGGAGGCTTACTTCCTCCATCTGCAAATGTAGGCCCAGTCCTGAAAGCATCTCACCTCCATACAACCCAATCTAGGCACAGAATATTTTCGGCCTCTCAGTAATGCTGAATAAGCTCATCCTCTCTAATTCTCTCTGAACTCTGGCTAAGTGGTTCAAATTAGTTGTTCGGCTCAAAACTCCTCTCTAAATTGACAGATTCAAACTGGCTTCTTTCAGCTTCTGTCTGAATTGCTCAGCTTGGCCTCAAACTAATTCCAGCAATCTGTTCTAATCTTCAGACTCCTTCTCATTCTCTGGCTCATTCTGTTTTCACCTTTCTTTCTTGTTCTCTTCAACCCATCTCCATAAAACTCTCCCTGAAAAACTGCCTTCTCTATTTTTCTGTGCTGCTCTTAAGTTGCCTCTTTCCTGTCTGTTCTTGTGAGAGTTGGATGTATCCTATCTGTAGTGAAATATATAGTAAAGCCTTTACATGTGGCTTTTAGTAAAATGTATAGTAAAGTCTTTGTGTCTGCCTTTGGGTGAAATGTTTCAATAAGGCCTTTGATATGTAAGAGCTCACAGCTATACTAGAGGCCAAGAAATTGTTTTGAGACTGTTTGAACCTTGAAGAAATGTAATCTCTTTGGAGAATCTGTACTTGGTGCTACGTGAGAGCTTGTAACTGCACCGAAGTTGGTCCTAAGACACTCTTGGAAAACCTGGATTTCTCACTTTTGATTATGGATAGTCATGGTCAAAATGGACTGAGATTCATGTGGATTATCTGCTGTCGGGGGCCAGCAAGGGCAAAATAACGTCGGTAATTGGAATTTTTCCCAGTTCCAATTAACCTTGTATGATGTTTGAATGAAATAACTGGAGTGAGCTGGGTGTCAGTCTTTTCAAGGAGGCAGAACCCATCTGCTCCTTCAGGAAACGAAGGCTTAGCCTCTTCGTAAGCATCTCTCTTTACTGTGGTGCCCTCTGCAACATCACTCAACACCTATCTATGACTCATTCTGTTGAACCTTCTCAGATTCATCACTTTGTCTGCCTCTCAATTAGACAATTAGATGTCACTTTCAAACATAACCTCTTCCTTATACCAACTAACCTTACCTATATTTTTTGGGATTAAAAGTTTGTACTAAGGGCCTGTCTGTGTTCTGGCCAGAGGGATTGAAGGTGTGTAGCATGTCTGCATTCCATCTAGATCATAGAGACCTATAAGGTGTTTGGACATGATCAGAACAACCATGTTGCTGGATTGAAATTACTTTCAGGAAACCATCAAAAACAGAAAGCCAGTGAAGATATAATTGATTGAAGAGGCCATGTTTCAGACCCAGCCAGCAGTAGAACTTGGCAGCTTCAGTCACATGCTTCTGGCTTTAGAATCAAAGATAAGAAAGGAATTATTGAATCTCCCTCCATGGGTAAGAGAAGCTGCTAAAGCTATGTATGTGTTGGGGGTTTCCCTGCATGGAGGCCTATACAGAGTGTGAAGCTGTGAAGGTGAAGCTTGGATTGCCTTGGAGATCCCAAAATGTTGGAGATGGCAGAGCCATGGTATACCTGCCAAGGAAAGCTACTAACAGGGAATGAATGGAAACAGCTAAAAAGAGAGATGCATGTTGCAGTCAACTAAGCTAAAATGATTTGGAGACCTGAAGAACACCTTCACATCACACACAGAGTTGCAGAATTTGGAGTTTTCCCTGCTGGTTTTTGGTCTTGCTTTGGTTCATGGGATCAGGGAATGGAATGTGATAGTTTGAAAATAGCTCCCATAGGTTCATAGGGAGTGACACTAATAGGAGGAATGGCCTTGTTGGAGTAGGTGTGGCCTTGTTGGAGGAAATGTGCCACTGGGTGAAACTGCAATGTAATTATCAATTAGTAAGTATAAACTGTAAGCTTAAGCCATCTGAGCAGCCAGCAGCTTGGCAGAGCAGCAGGCAGCCTGGCCCACCTTAATCGGTTGCCTGATTTGTCCTGAGGAAAGAGCCCCGGGACCAAGGGTGGCCTACACCACCTGTAACATAAACTCTGTTAACTAAAATAAGTTGCTAGATTAGGCGGTTAGTATTACCAGCCATGGTGAGAGATTCACCTGGGTTTGTGGGGAGTCTGGGAGTCAGGGAGTCCAATGTCCTGGGATTGCTTGGACTGAGGGCCTGTAAGCTGCCTCGGTCCTTTCCCCAATAATTAAATACACCAAGACCTTTTAATGTCTCAATGCTTAACCCTTAGCTGGGCAGACTCTCAATTAGCTACTCTAAATTAACCCAGACCACCTAATCCCAAACTGCCATGTTCCTGTGATTACCTTCCAGCATTCTCAAAGACATCTATCTGCTTCTCTGTCTCCTGGCAGAATGAACTAATCCTCTCTGTAAAGCGCAGGGTTCCTGTTCTTATCTCAGGAAGTCCCACCTTGCTATACTCTTTCTGCCCAGCTAATTGGCTATCAGCGACTTTTATTAACCAATCAAGAGAATGTCTCAGAAGGGGTGATAACCAGATCTCAGCATTGAAATCAGCCTATCAGAAGCAATGTTATTAGCCCCAATAACTGGGGGTGGGTCTTGAGGTTTAAAATGGTCAAGCTATACCCAATGTCACTAGTTCTTCCTGCTGCCTCCTCATCTAGAGGCAACAGAAGAGACACCTCTTCAGTGCCATGTCTACCTGCATGGGGCCAGTTTTCCTAACATGGTGATAATGGACTAAACTTCTGAACCTATAATCCAGCCCGAGTTAAATGTTTTTCTTTATAGGTTGCTGTGGTCATGGAGTCTCTTCACAGCAATAAAACCCAACTAAGACTTATTGATTTAAAAGGCGTCATCATCAATTCTTGTCAAAATTGAAACTGTTTTATTAAAGTTTCAGGTTTTCCTGAAATAGGCCTCTGGTAAGTCTGCCCAGCTTAAGGACACAGTGTGAAGTTGTCCTTTATAGACATCCATGCCCACTAATGTGATTTATCTATTTTCTTGGCACCTTTACTTGGTCCCTGCAAATGTTGAGGAAAGTATCATTTATCAGTTCTCCAAACACAAACAAGCACTATTTTTTTTTTAGTTTAAGAGAAGTAAGATTCATGCCCATTTACAATGGATCAATGTTTCTTATCTGTGTCTTCCTATTTGTTTTATCCAGAAGAGCTGAGCTTCTGTAATAAACAAAGAACTAAACAAAACATCAACAAGAATCCCAAGGTATATAGACACATCCTCAAAGCTGATTAGAAACACTTGACTGCAATGATGTAAACTGATATGCTAAGAGACACTGAGCTCAGCACTGAAGTGATTCTAATGTGAGCAGAGTAAGGGAT
This sequence comes from Lophiomys imhausi, assembly GCA_907164525.1. NCBI lineage: Eukaryota > Metazoa > Chordata > Mammalia > Rodentia > Muridae > Lophiomys > Lophiomys imhausi. The sequence goes on from CAJQZJ010018033.1 coordinate 231,925, forward strand.
TAGAGGCACTTGAATGCCAAAGTAAGAAATGTGATGTGACCCTTTAACTCTTACATCATAACACATGGCACTGTAAGATTTTCTGATGTCTAGAGAGGCAGCCTAAAAGGGGCCAGTTTATGTCTTTTGTCAAGGATAAAAATGTGTTCTCAATGGAGAATAGTGGAGCTGACTTCTAGGAGGCTCTCTTCCATTTCATCATTTTTGTTTTCTCTTCTATAAGAATCTAGAAGTGAAATGACAATGAGAATAGACTACTGAAATAACACCATACTGCTTGTCTTCCTATCAGGGTGAATGAGCCTTTTTTTAAGCCTGGAAATCTAAAAGGAGTGAGCCATACAGGTGGTAGCAGTCCCTGTTCATCTATAGAACTTTGTTTCTATCCCCACCCCCTCTGTGTGTGTTACTAATTTTTTTAATTGAGGTATATATTCTAAACATCTGTTCAATATTTATCCATGGTATTATTTTATTATTTTGATGGCAGATGATGACCTATTGCTTACGATAAAACCCAGTAGCATCAGGTTATTTCTAGTCTTACTGAGTACCAGAATATAGATGACTATGGCCACATATGATTTAAAGTAGTAAATTTTCTGATGGAAAATTAGAAGAGTGCTTTAGAAAGAGTCAGAGTTGGCTAGTGGCCTTTTGGATATGACACCTGCAGCCAAGTCTCTCAGTAGCCAGAATTTCACAGGAGATAGTCTGAGATTTTGTTGTTGAGGATAAATTTTACTGTCCTTTAAGCACAGAGAATTACTCCAGTCTGCATTATGAACTAAAAGTGATTAAGAGATGAAGTGGATTAATGGTTTGCAGATGGAGAGACTTAGGGCAAGTCTTACTTTTCCATGATTAATGGTCTCCAAGTGGAAAATAATGATATGTCTGGCAAATGTCTACCAAACTTAAGAAATTGGCCTTCTACCTTCCCATAAGTAAAACTTTGTAAATGCATTTCTTCTGAAATTATTATATCAAATCATGTTATTTTTGTTTTGGGATCTGTAAAAAGCTATGAAAAGACACATTTAATAAAACCTCTTTTGAGAAATCACAATCAGAATTTCTATCTGAAGAACAATTGTGGGAGGGAAGATTCTTTTCAGAAAGACAAGAACAATGCCAAGTTCTGATTTTCAAAGGACTTGTTTGAATAAGACACAGAAATGAACAGGGGAGAAATATACCAACATTTGTGGAATTCTCTGAAGTTTCCCTCAAGACAAAGAAACTGTATCATAAAATTTACCAGGATGGAGGAAGGGGAAGAGAAGAGAGAACAAGAAGGGGAAAAGAAAACTCATTTCTTTGCATGAGTATCAAACTCATCTCCTACCTCTTTGCCTTATTCTGGGTCAAGACCTTTGATGTATAATTTCTACAAGCAAGAGACATCTCACAGATCTCAAAGCAGTAAACATGTCTATCCCTTTGGTTGTACCTGAAAAGGTAAGGTTCCTGTCCATTTTATGTACAGAATCAGCCAGCCCTGCCCTATTTTGAACCAGTCTCCCTGCAGCCACCTACCTGTCTAGGATCTCATGGAATGAATTGCCTTGTTTTTTTCAGAGACTACGTTTTGGGTTTCTCAGTTCAGTTAGATCACTGACCACCTTCCAATCTACTTTTTCTTTTGAAAAATGTAGTTCTAGACCAATTCGTGTTGGGTTGGCATCTATTTTTATTGTCCTTCTATGCTTATCAATTCTGTTCCTGTAGTTCACACTAGGGTCATATGGTTGAATCTTCAACAGTATTTGTGTATGTATCCAGGTTTACTTACAGTATGAAAAACAAAAAAGGAACATTTATGAAGTATTTTTATACCTTAACTCCTAGTGCTAGCAATGGACTAGTGCCCTCACATCTTTATGTTCAATCAACAATGATCTAAGTTCCCATTAGACTTGACTCAAATTTCTTTTCCTCATTTTCTGGTCTGATAGCACTTTGACTCCTCAAAGGAAGGCATAGTCTTACTGTACAGATCCCAATCGTATAATTGTCTGCCTGCTTGTTTGTTTGTTTGTATTTTGTTTTCTACAACCCCAAAACCAAGTTATTTGACATTGAATTATACAACATGTGAGACATCTCCTGTCCTGCATGGCCTATTACAAGCTCAATTCAGTTTCTTTTCAGCAATGATTTAGAAATCTTGTGGTTTAGACTAAGACAGAATCTCCCTTTAAGAGACAGTTGAAAGGGATGAAGATTTAAAATGATGATCAATATAGTTGATATGAATGACAGTAAGAAAATACAACTGTTTTAGCTCAGACAGAACTGGGAATTCAGCTTTTTCTTCTTCCTCTGTTTTTCTATTCCTCCTCCTTCATTTTGTTTATCATGAAAGCCAGAGTTTTCAGTGTTCCACTTGGGGGTGTATGCTCTGTTACTATTTTGGACCCGAAAAGATCTTAATTATGTCCAACCTAAATTACCTCTGACTTAATTTAATACTATTTTATTTCATTCTGTTCACCATGAAAAAAGGTAATCACAGTAAGTTTTAAATTTATGAACTCCTGCCATTCACCTGAAAACAGATTTTAACTGCTCCATATTTCCTTCTTCTTACCAAAAAAAAAAACCCTGAAAAATCTTCCTAAATGATTTTACATTGTATTTGAGGAACGATACTTCTCTCAGTATAACTTGGTATGATTGATGCTTTCACAATATGTCGATCTTTTATGGTTTTCTGGGTATGTTTTCTTTTTTCCCTTCACTTCCTTTGTTTTAAGTAAGAATGTTGTTCAGTCATACTTTAAAACACCATTCACAATGTTTACCACTTGGACTCAAAAGTGACTGAAACAGAGAGTATGGGAACTCAAAGTGAGCCCTGAGTATTTTTGATCTTATGAAAGCATAATCATTGCTCTCTTAAGCTCATCCTATTCTCTGTGGCAGTGTGGACAGCAGGCTGTGCAGAGCTTCTTTGTGTAGTCTGTGCTTGGAGGCATTAACCTCATGTAAGCCCCTGAAGTTACAGCTTACAAAGATGCAGTACCATACAGATTTAATCAACACTGCCTGATGACACTGTCTGGGGGATTATGTCTGAGAAGAGAAGTTATATTGTAAAATAATTTTCCTTAAGTTCAGTATAGCTTTTGTTTGTAGTAAGAAACTATCATGCCATAAAATGGCTAACAGTTGTCATATATTTTAGTATTAGCAACCTTCACATTTAAGATATGCCAAGCCAACAGAGGGATGCCATCATGTGAAAAACTAAATTATAAGGATTATTGAACAGAAATTAAGTCTTGAAAACAGAAGCAGGTATATTCTCATCTTTACTATGTGAAATATGAACTTTAACATGCGGAAATAGCTGCTGGCTAATTTTATTTATCAAAAATCCCTTTCTCTGCTTTAGCAAGAAAAACTTTCATTATGAGGACTAGGCCATGGGACTTGGAGAGAATGGTCTTCTCTCCCATTGCCATAGCCAACCAACGTAAAGGAATAGGTGAATGGTACATCACCTGAAAAGAAATGACAGGTCTGATAGAACAATGTTATTATTAGGACTTTCATTCAGTGCCACAAGGAATGCTAACATCTAGGCTGCCAGAGGTCCCTACTATGAAAAAGATGAAGAGCGCCTATGTTGGTAAACTCCCACCAATATCCTTTTTTAAAGATTTGTTAAGACATTTTGATTTTAATTTTTGTTATATTTAAAAATGCAAATTAACAAAATTGCCTAGTTCAGGTAACCCAATTTAATAGCAAAGAATAGTCAACTCCATTTTAAACCAAAAGAGAAAGAGAAGGGGCAGGGGATATGAAATGATTTGCAAATGTATAGTAGGTTATGGTGGAGCTAGGCTTGATGCAGACCTCGACTAGCATTTACTTTGATTCTTTATCAATGGGCCCCTTGAGGGAATCGGAGCTAATGACACAGACCTAAGCTTTCTGCGTAAAGAGGAGGTGTATTTGTGGGAGATTGATTTATTTGTTTGTTTGTTCTTCTCTCGTACATTATGTCTAGACAGCAGTTTCCTCTCCCTCAACTCCTCCTGGTTCTCTCCATCTCCTCCAGATCCGCTATGCCTCCATTTCCCTTCAGAAAACACCAGTCCCCCCAAGGGATATCAATCAATCATAGATTAACAAGTTACAATACAACTAGGCATAAAACTTCATATCAAGGTTGGACAACCAGTAGGAGGAAATGAGTTCCTAGACCAGGTGAATGATCTAGAGACACCCACCACTCCCACTGATAGGAGTCCCATATGAACATGGAGATATACATCCCTAACATATTTAGAGGACCTAGTTCAGACCTGTGCAGGATCCATGATTGTTGCTTCAGTCTCTGTGAGCCCCTATGAGTCCCACTTAGCTGATTCTGTGGCCTGTGTTCATATGGTGTCTTTGACCCTTCTGACTCCTACAATTTTTCCCAACCCTCTTCTGTTAGGTTCTTTGAGCTTTGTTTATGTTTGGCTGTGGGTCTCTGCAACTGTTTTCATCAATTGCTGGATGTAGCCTTTCTGATGATTGATTGGGTTAGTCACTGATCCATGAGTATAGCAGAATATCATTAGGAATAATTTCACTGATATTTGTTTTATTTTGTCCTTGCTTGGTTCTATCCCATGTATCTGGAATATTCAGCCTCTGATTCCTGGCCATCCAGGCAATGTCAGGCATGGGCCTCAAGTTGGACCTATCATTTGTTGGCCATTCCCACAAGTTCTATGCCACCTTTACCCCAGCATATTTTGTAGGCAGGACAAATTGTATGCTGAATGTTTTGTGACTGGGTTGATTTCCCATTCCCTCTACTGGAAATCTCTCTTAGCTACAGAAGATGGTCAGTTCAGGCTCCTTATCCCCCATTACTAGGAGTCTTTGCTAGGGTAGCTATCATAGATTTCAGGGAGTTTACACTGCACTAGGTTTCCATGTTGCCTCCCAAATGCCCCCAAATTTCAGTCATCTCTCCTAATACATTGTCTCTCCATCCTTTGCTGTCCCATCTGATCCTTCCCAATCTCATCTCCATCCAACCCCCAGTCTACCTGCTAAATCTATTCTAGTTAAACTTCACAGGGAGAGATTCAGAAAGATGCACATGGCATCTATTCACTTATAATTGGATTTTAGCCATATAGTACAGGATAACTATACTATAATCAATGCACCAAAAGGAACAGGAACATAGACTTTGTTACCTGTTTATGAGACACTTTGCCCTAGTGGTCCTTCCATGTAGACCCCCAGTGTATGAGGAGGCCCTTGGCCCTCATATGACTGCTGAACTGGTGTGGGGGACTGATATGTAGGGACACTCCACTCTGGAGAAGTAGGACAGAAGGAAGAGGGCGTAGAGAGTGGGATTGTGGGACTGGGAGGGGTGGAAAGAAGGTACTGTGATGGAGATGTGTTGGGGTAGTGTTAAGCATTCTAAATGTTAATTAATTGATCCTGCTTGCTGTCTGTTACTTATATTGACTCTGATTGGTTAAATAAAATGCCGAGCCCTGAGATTGGGCAAAGACAGAGAAGGTGGGACTTCCTGAGATTAGAGCAGGAAGCCTGTGCTTCCACAATTTAGTCTGTAAAGTGCTTGGCCAGAAGGCTGAAGATGATGCTCCAATGATATTGCAAGATATTTGGGACTGTCTAGGCAACAAACTGTCATATTTCTTTTTGGAAGCCGCTCTCCTATGCTTCCTAATCATTCAAATAATAACTTTATCCCTTCTTATGTCTTTGATGGGGTTGAAGGAATAATAGTTATAAAATTTCTATTGAACTTGAGTTGTTGAGATTTAAAAGGATTTTTCAAGTCTAAATAAAATCTTTAGGTTTATAAATATAGGATATGAAAGATTTATTTAGGTTCATAACTTTAGACACACCAAGATAGATAGATGATTTTTTTCTTCTTCAAGATTGCCTGATACAAATAGTTACAAACATTATGTGTGTAACTTTTATATATGGTTTTCTTGATTGTTTCATATTTGTTCTTATTGTTTTTACTATATGAAGTAAAAAAATTAGCCTTTTTTAGACAAATGAGGGAATTGATGGGGGGGATGTTAAGCATTCTAAATGTTAATTAATTGGTCCTGCTTGCTATCTGTTACTTATATTGAGTCTGATTGGTTAAATAAAATGCTAAGGCCTGAGATTGGGCAAATGAGAGAAAGGTGGGACTTCCTGAGATTAGAACAGTAAGTCTGCACTTTCGACAGAGGATTAAAGCATTCCAGTCAGCAGCAGGAAGAAGAAGGAATTCCAGCCAGGGGCAGCAGGAAAGAGGATGTGCACCATGGGTTAGAAAAATGAACTTCATTCCACATGGCCAGGAACATCAGCTAGTGTGGAGAATGGCAGTCCAAGGGGACGTATGTATATATGGGGTCATATTTGGGTAATAGACTTAAGAGCTAGCTTAGATGGGCCAGGATTGCACAACTCAGGCCAAGACTTGTTAAAATCCATATGGTGTCTGTGTGTATTCATTTATAATGTCTGGATAAGAATTAACAGCTGCTGAATCAATTAAATATAACCTAAATACTGGTTAAACAATTTAACTAATTATTTCTACAAATGACACCCAACATAATTTAATTTTTTTTCAATAGAGATGTAAACTGAAGTAATAAATAAACATTAAAAAAAGAGAGAGAAAAGAAAAGAAACTTCACAGGGAGATCTGTACATCCTAGAGCCTTGCTTTTTACTTAGCCTCTTTGGTTCTATTTGTGGATTGATTGCAGCATAGTTATCATTTATTTAACAGCTAATATCCACTTATAAATGAGTACATACCATATACATCTTTGTTAGTCTGGGTTACCTCCTTCAGGATGATTGTTTCTAGTTCCATCCATTTGTCTTCAAATTTCATTTTTAAACAACTGGGTTGTAGTCTATTGTGTAAATGTATAACATTTTATTTATCCATTCTTTTAAATTAAAAAAAAATATCCATTCTTTGACTGAGGGATATTTAGGTTGTTTCCAGTTTCTAAACAGTATTAATAGTGCTGATATGAATGTAGCTGAACAAGTGTCCTTGTGGTAGGATGAAGCATCCTTTGGTTATATACTCAAGAGTGGTATAGTTGAGGTAGATTGATTCCAAATTTTCTGAGGAACTGATATATTCTATAGTGACTGTATAAGTTTTTACTCCCACAGCAATGGAGGACTGTTCCCCTTACTTTACATCCTCCCCAGCATGCAGACCCTCCCAATATGTAGTTCATAGTCTATTTACTTACATTATGCATAAGGCAGGGGGAGGGTGATTAGGGATTTATTTTTAATTGTGTCTATGTCTGTCTTTTGGTGGTATGTGCATATGTGTACAGTTGTCAACAAAGATCAGATGAGAACATCAGACACCCTGAAGCTGGAGTTATGGGCTGTTGTGAGCTGCCTGGGTGCTGGGAACCAAACTTTAACCCTCTCTCAGTTCAGTAGGTGCTGTTGAATCACTGAGCCATTTTACAGCTCCTGGGTGAAGTACTTTGGTGATTTTGTGTATTTCCAATCAATTCTAGCATGTCTAAGTGAGTGTTTATGAAAGCAACAGCTTGTCATAATAAAATTAATTGCAAGGAAGATTTTCCATAGAAAATTAATGATTAACTTTAAATATTAAAACCCTTGAAAAATCCTCATTACTGAAGTATAAAACAAGAAATACAAAGATAAAATCACATTACTAAATTAATATTCTCTTCAGTGTGCTTTTTCTTTTCTTTTATTGAAAACAGATGTTTTTTCAGCGAATATATTCTGTTCACAGTTCCCCCTCTCCCAACACCTTTGAGATTCTGCCCCCTTCCCTCTAAATCAAAATCACACTTTCAGTCTCTCCTTAGAAAACAAACAGGCATCTAAAGAACAATAATAAAATAAAAAGATAAAACAGAAACAAGCAATCTGGGACAGGACAAAACAAACAAATAGAAGAAAAAGAGCGACAGAAAAATCACAGGGTAAACATGTAGATAAGGAGACACACACTTTCCTACACACAAGAATCCCATGAACACACAAAACTGGAAGTCGTGATAGATATGCTAAGGACCTATTAAAAAAAAAACAACAACAACAAAAAAAAAACAAAATGCTCTGTCAAACGCTAAGAGACAAGGAACCTCAAAGATGCCATTTAGTCCATTTTGTGCATGGTTTGTATCTCCAATGGGACTCCTTTAGGGAGGTCTTAGTTTTCATTTGTAAATGGTTATCAGTTGATCCAAGGTTCTGTGTTATGGATGAGGGTTTGTGTCGACTTCTCTTCTCAGGGCTGGGCCCCATCTATTGCAGATCTGAGCAGTAACAGTTCATGTTGTCACAGTCACTGTGATGTAGGTCCTGCTGTGTTTAGAAGTGTTGTTGCATTAGTATGCCCATCTCCATAGTATTTCCACCTCCCTTTCTGAAGGCTTCCCCAATCCCTGAGGGGAAAGATTTGATGGAGACATCCTTTCTATAACAGTATTCCAAGATCTCTCACTCTCTGCATAATGCATGGCTGTGGGGCTCTGTACTTGATCCCATCTGCTGGAGGAGGAAGTATCTCTGTGGATGGTTAAAGCTCCAAGTACTATATTGAATAGGTATGGAAAGAATGAACAACCTTTTATTGTTCCTGGTCTTAGTGAAATTACTTTGAGCTTCTCTCCATTGAGGTTTATGATGGCTGTGGGCTTGTTGTGAGTTACCTTTATTATGTTGATGTATGTCCCTTGCATGCTTAGTTTCTCTGGAGCTTTTATAATAAAAGAGTGTTGGATTGTGTAAAGGGTCTTTTCTGTATCTAAGGAGATTATGTGAATTTTCTCTTTTAGTTGTTAATATGGTAGATTTCATATTCTGACTTACATATGTAGAACCATCCCTGCATCTCTGGGATGAATCTTACTAGGGCGATCTTTTTGATGTGCTCTGCAGGGATGGTTTCCAAGTATTTTATAGAGAACTTTGGAATCTATATTCATAAAGGTATGTAATTTTCTTTCTCTGTTGGGTCTTTGTAACTATGGCCTTGTAAAAAGAATTGGGCAATGTTCCTTCTGTTTCTAGTTTGTGGAATGAGTTAAGGACTATTGGGATTAACTCTTTGAAAATCTAGTAGAATTCTACAATAAAAGTATTTGATCTTGAGCTTTCTTTTGGTTGGAAGACTTTTGTTTCTGTTTTACTAGGTCTGTTTAAGTTGCTTGTCTGTTCTTGATTTAACTTTGGTAGGTAGTATATATCAAGAAAATTTTCTATTTAAGATTTTCGAATTTGGTGGAGGGCAGGCCTTTGATTCTCTGGATTTTCTTGGTGGCTGTTCTGATCCTTTTCCCATAATTTTTTTTTAATTTAGATCTTCTCTCTGCCTTAGTTAAATTTGCTAAGGGATTGTTAATCTTACTGATTTTCTCAAAGAACCAATTCTTTGTTTCGATTCTTTGAACTGTTTTTTGTTGTGCTTATTTGTTTTTTTTTTTTTTCTATTTTATTGTCTTCAGCCTTGATGTTTTTTTCTTTATGTCTACTTCTTTTGGGTATTATTCCTTGTTTATGTTTTAGAGCTTTCTTGTCTTTTGTATGTGCTATTAAGTTACTAACTGAGATCTCTCCAATAATTTTAAGTAGGTACTTATGCCATGAAATTACCTTACAGAACTGCTTTCATTGTATTCTATAAGTTTGGATATATTGTATATACATTTTCATTCAATTATAGAAAGCACTTAATTTCTTAATTTCCATCTTGACCCACTTTCACTGAGTAGTGACTTTTTCATTTTCCATGAGTTTGTAAGTTTTCTGATGTTTCTGTTAGTTCAACTTTTATCTCTGGTAGGTTGATAGGATACAGCATTTTTATTTCAATTTCACTATCTGTTGCAACTTGTTTTGTGTCTGAATATATGGTCAACTTTTTAAAGTTTCATGAAGTGCTGAAAAGAAGTTGTACTCTTTTATATTTGAGTGAAATGTTCTGTAAATATCTCTTAGGTCCATGTTGTTTATAATGTCAGTTAGCTTCATCATTTCTCTGTTTAGTTTTTGTCGAGCTGATCTGTCTATTGACAAGAATAGGGTACTAAAGTCCCCATTATCAGTCTGTGAGAATCAATATATAATTTAAGCTATACTAGTGTTTCTTTTATGAACTTGTGTACCCTTTTATTTGGTGCATAGATGTTAATAATTGAAATGTCCTCTTGGTAATTTTTTTTTCCTTTGATGGCTATGTAGTGCCCATCCCTATCTCTGGAGACTGGATTTATCTATTAGGATCTATCTACAGGATCTCTCCTAGTGCATTCAAGAAACACATCTTAATAAGAATGCGCATCACCTTGGTTAAAAAAATGGGAAATGTATTCCAAGCAAAAAGATCTAAGAAGCAAGCTGATACAATCATTTTAATATTTGACAAAATAGATTTCAACCCAAAACTTATCCTAACATGCTCCTCCTGACTGTCCAACTCTTTTATCCTAAATCAATCCCTGTCTGATTTTCTTTTTATATAGATTACCATATATTTTCTAGGGTTATGTGTAAGTGGAATTATTCAATACTTACTTTGTTTAGCCCCACTCACTCTGCATAGCTACCTTCACATTCATTTGCGAAGATGGATGTCTGATAGTTTATTCCATTTATTTAGCCATTCATTTGTTGGCATTTGGGTTTTTAATGCTTTGTGTTGTTACAAATGCAGTTTTTATGAGTATGCACATGTTTTTATTGAGTAATTGCTTTTGACAAAGTCCAGCTTTGACACCACAGGGTAAACAGAGGCTGGGCATAGAGTTGGCCATCCCCCAGTGCTGGCCTCCGCTAATGGTGTCAGGTGATTAGAGAGAAAAAAAAAAAAAGTGGTGAGAAATCAGTGCTGGTGGCACCTGATGTAATCCTCTACTGATGGTAGCAGGTGACTGGATAAAAGGAAGAGAGAGGGAAAATCATGCATTCATGCACACACACTTGGTGGTTAGGAAACAAGACAGGCTCCAGCAAGCAAGCTTCAACAACTTACATACACATACACATACAGACAGACATACATACATATAGACATATAGACATTTACACATTGGGTGGATGGGGCAGAGCTCCAACAACTTTACACACACACACACACACACACACACACACACACACACACACACACA
>CAJQZJ010018033.1:243126-296739 GCA_907164525.1 Lophiomys imhausi
CACACACACACACACACACACACACACACACACACACACACACACACCTTTCAGGCAGTACAAAAATAACAATGTTCTTTCATACTATTTTTCTTTAAGTGAACAACTACAATGAATATACATATAAAAAGACATATTCCCCAATACCCTCACATCAACAAAAGTTTTATATATTATGAATGAAAAGCAAATGTGGAAAAAAAAGTTATTCCTAAGAACCCACATACATTTGTAACTAAGCAACTTGTTATAGATTGACAAAGTGTAAGCAAGCAACGTAATTTTTTCAGCCAGTTTCTCTTTACTGGCAGGCAGCAATTTGTGGTTACAAAGAAAGAATCAATTACCTTATTATTTATCTTAAACTTAATCTTATAAAAATTGTAAAAGAATCACAAATACAAACTTTTATATAAAAAAATCAGTCATTTTTACTTTAAATCCTCAAGGTGCATATCTACTCATTGACAAATTTTATTAAATCATATCAGGAAGCTGTGAGCAAAAAATGTGTACAAAAAATTAATCACACCTTCACTGCCAGTCCAGCTTTAGCAAGGAGTCACATCATCCAGTGCCATTCAGACTGTTATTGTTCTTGTTTCCTGACCCCCCCAAAAAAAATCCCTAGCTCAACTATTAAGAGTGTGCCTTTATGAACTTCAAATTGTTCCCTAAGATTTTCTACATCAGAGCCACTAACAAAAACATCTTAACCTAACTTCACTAACAATCTATTTCTCCAAATTCTTTCTAAGGGTGGTGGCCATGCTAACAATCTACATCTCTAAGTTCTTTCTGAGGTGGTGGATGAATCACTAATCTGATCCAGCAGCAATTACTGAAAAGATCAAGTACTCTTAATGTGAGCACCAGTGTGATACTGCCCATTGAGAGGCTGGAAGACACCTTAGAGTTTTCACACAACTCATAGATTGTAAGGGATGTGGTGGCCATGAAGACAACAAGCTGAACAAAACTCTACAACAGCATGAAATCCTCAGGACACATGGTCCTTGGGGCCCTGCTTCTCTAAGGCACACCCATTGTGATTTTGATAACTGGTGGGCTGCATTACATGAGTTCTAAAGCTGTTTTGATGTCTATCCTGCATGACTCTCAAGATCTTTTCATTTCTCTTTAGTAAATATTTAACAAAGAAAATGACTGCACTATCTGACAGGCATATATTTAATGTTTTAAAAATTGTTAAACTGTTTGCCAAACAGTTTAGCATTCTATATTTCTAAAAAGTTTCAGTATCTCTCACATCCCTGCCAATTCTTAATGTTGTAAGATTTTAAAATTTGTTATTCTAGTTGATGCATAGTTGTATCTTACTATCATTTCAATTTTTCATATGCTGAAGAGAGAAGTAACATTGAGATATAGTTCTGTTTTGGCACAGTGGTGATTTGGGTATTAAGATAGATGTATAATTTAAGACAGATATTTTATAAGGAGTCTAGAGCTAAAATTCAAGAAATGTAAATGAAAATTTGGTGCCTACGTTTCTGAGATATAAATGAAATTCTGAAATCTGTAGCCACTGAGAATAGCATTGCTGGAAACTACCTAAGATTATGTAAACCCAAGGCTCATTAAAATAGAGGCAGATAATATATTTTGAAAACTGCATAAAATTCATCCTCAAATAGCCAAATTATACTTTGGAGATGGAGAGAATCCTCTATAGGTTCAAATCAATTTCATGAAGGATTCAATAAAATTGACAAGAACTTTGGTTATCCAAAACCATCAAACCAGATTAAAATTGTCTTCTATGAAATAGGAACCAAGGAAAAGAAGGCTGTATCAATTTGGTTTGGCACTAGGAAAGTGTAAACCAACCATTATAATTGATTCCTCCACGTTTATAGTACAGGAAAGTAAAAATGGAGAGGTTACAAGTCTGCCCTCCTGAGTTCAGTTATGAGAGCAGGTTTAAACCATTATGTAAGAGTATAATTCTGACCAGGCTCCCATGTTCAGAAGCATTAATTTATATTTATTATGTCATTAGAAAACTAGGACATCCAAATGACTTTCAAAAGGAAATAAGTGACAGCTATGTTTGAGATAAATACATGCATTCTGGTTCTTCAAAGAGACCCTGTGATCTTAGAAATCATGTTAATGAACACTGGAGTGAAGTATTATCTGATAAGTTCCGCCCATAATACCTCCTTGTGTTTCAGAGTCTGAAGGCTGGGGAGCACAGTTTCCAGTCTTTTGCTGCAATGTTTAAGTTTAATCCCAGCAAAGGTTCATCCATAAAAGGACAAAACTACAGAACTGAAGTTTGCTTTTCTTTGACAATTAGAGGCAAGGGATTCTTTAGATACAGGCAGAAGTTTTACAATGACTTCCATCTGAGCTTTACGGTTGGAATGACCCAGAACCTCAGTATCCCCTTGAGTATTCTGATTACCTGAGGCCAGCAGTGGTGTCCTTTCACCACTGTCTCTCCATGGGATATATTTATAGTTCTAAATTTTGACTTTATTTTTCACTCACAAATTAGTAGCTACCTAACCCATGATGCCTGTGAACCTCTTCATAAGCAAACAGCTTCCTCATTAAATTCCTTCATGAGAAAACAAGCAGAGTAGTTTTTGATCTCCTATTAAACTGTAATAGATACAATCTTTAAATGGGATGATCATTTAGGAAACTTCTTATATACATATATGCTATATGTTTTAAAGTTTTGTATGTGATCTTTTGTAGTTTTCTTTTCTGTATTGATGGTTGAGAAGCACAAACAGTAACCTAGTTCTAGCTGTTTCGTGACACAAATTTTCATTTTGGAAAGATATGTTCTATGTGAAATAAATAGTAAAAGTTGTTTGGAATAAATGCTTAAATTATTGAAATTTTCTGATCCTTACCTGGAATAATTACATCATTATCTGTATTATCTAGCAGAAGGAGATGGACAAAGAGAAAAATCTTACTGAAGGAATTGTGCTTACCTCTTTTACCCACAGTATAGATCCTTTCAGAAAAATTCCTTCTAATGGCAATCCAGAGGCAACACCAAAAGTCCGGGGGGGAGGGGAGGATATCATATCACAAAGTGAGAAGACTACTGACCAGCTTCTGTCTCCAAAAGAATATTTATTGAAAACAGCAATAGAGAACACAAACAGATATTTAAAATGAGCAGATTTTATCAGTGCTTTGATTGACACCTTCTAACTTCATTAAGACTTGATTCAGAATAAAAAAAAAAAATGGGGACTTCTAATTTTATTCCCGGGAATCAATTTAGGATAAAAATGCATATTTTAGGTGGCACATTTCATTGAAATTTTAATCACTTCCTTGAGATTTTAAAGGGGACAAGATACTTTCTTATAATGTTGATTATTTACATTATGGAATTAAATATTGACAGTGAGAAAATGGCTCTACATTAAAGCTATAAAAATTTTAATAACTGAAAGTATTTGAGAAGTTGGAGCAGAAAGACAGCTCTTATAATATGTTGTGTAGAAATGTGGTTATGGTCTGATTTCAAAAACTTCTGACATACATTAGCACCCATTTGCTGCTGCTCGTGACTGGCATTCAAGATAAAGACTGGCTAATGATAATGGAGAACATAAAGACAACCAAACATATAACTTGAGTGAGGACCAGTGGAAAATTGTACCGTGCCATGATCCTGTAGGAAAAGACTACATTTTAACTCTCTAATTCAATTTCAAGTTAATATCTACTGTTCTTGTGATTCAAATTTTAGTGAGACATTTATGAATTGATTCTTCTTAGATTTCAAAGTTGTTTCAAAGTTCATGTTAAAAAATAAACAGAATGTGGTCAAATCTTTTTGAAAGAAATGGATTATAACATATCACATGCTATCAAAGGCTAAAAAGATTATAGCGAGATTAGGATGGCATTTCATATAAGGCTTAACTCTGACTGCTTTCATGAACAGGAAAACCCTATAGCCACAAGTGAGATACATGAATTATCCATAAAGTATATTTGTAACAAATTGTTGTTAATGGGAAAAATCATACAGAACGATATGTTTCACATAGTTTTGTTAGTATAAAAATTGTATATGTATTTTATACATATATGCAAATAACTACATGAGCCTAGGAAAAATTAATAGTGTGTCAAATTCCTAAATCTATGCTATACCAGGCACAGTGGGGAACCAGATGGACATTTGTTCACTGTACCATTCCAGTGTCCATGTAAGTGGGTTTATGTACACATGTATAATATTAGTAATGACCTTGGAGGTTGCCTTCAAATTCTTTGAATTTTCACCATTGTTAAGCTTAACATACAGGCAAGCCTGCCACATTGACATCCAGTTAATATAAACAGTCATACATGAACAAGCATAAACATTTATAGCAGAAGAAAATTTTGGCATTAGCAGATATCACTCCTAACTTTTCACAATGGATTCTTTTATGAAAAATGGCCTTAGTTGTGTGGAAATTTTAGTTTTCTGTGGGCAGCTTAGGAAGCAGAGTCACAGAGAAGCTGAATCACATTGAATGATAGAACAAGTTTACATGCATAATATGAGCTGGACAAGAGGGGAATTTCAATGTCATACTCACCACCCCTGGAAAATATTAAATTATATTTGTGCTCTGTGTTGGGCATAAGTGCACGTGTATTTGTGGTACAATTCAAAGAATCGGGGGACAGTCCAAGACCAATGCAAGGGCAGTGGAGTGTGAAGACACTACAGGGATTTTAGAAATCAGAAACGTTTAATATCTTTCTAGATGCAACACTTGTGTAGCATTCACATCAAGCACTCTAATAGGTATATTTAGTTTTTGTTGTTGTTGTTTGGTTGGTTGGTTTTAGTTGCAAGGAAGCTAGTCATCAGTGTGAGACTACTATAATCAGTTATCATTTATCATGAAGACTGAACCAGGAGAATCCAAGTAAACTTTTTAGAAGAATGATACAAACACTTTTGATAAAAATTCCATGAAAAGATAGAGATTCATAGATATCAGAAGCCTTTTTGGCATTGCAGGGTCTGTGAAGTGAGATCCTCAGAGCAACGGGTCCTCTCTTAAGGAGCCACAACCATTCCCTGAGAAACAAAGCTCACTGAAAACCAAGCTCAGAAGGTGCAAGTGTCAGGCCAGTGCTAAAGGTGAGCAAAACATTTTGCAAACCAGCCGTCTTCATTTCTACTGTTTGAGGATTTACCTAAAAATTTTTAATGTGGGTGTGTGTCTGTGCATGTGTACATGCTGAATGCATGTGTGTGTGTATGTGTATGTGTGTGTGTGTGTGTGTGTGTGTGTGTGTGTGTGTGTGTGTGTACACTTGAGTGAAGGCCTGTAGAGCCAGAAAAGGGTGTCAATCCCCTCAAACTGCAGTTAGAAGCAGTTGTGAGCTGCCTACTGTGGATGCTAGAAAACAAACTTGGCTCCTCTGTTACGAACAGTATGATATTTTAGCTGCTGACCCATCTTTCTACCTCTTTTCTACCATTTATATCTTGTATGTCCTGGTGGCATTCTAGTTCATAAAAGAGAAAGGAAAATGCTAAAGTTCTTGATCTGTAGCATGGACTTAATAAACTTAAGAACATGCTACACTTTTCCTAACATAGACCCAGTTGGAAAAAAAAAAAAAACAAAACACAGACTATAATGATATTCAGGATCCAGCGGTTTAAAAAACATACTGATCAGTTTTAGGGCTGATTCTGTTTCATATACTTTATCCCTAGTTAACAAGATGTATCTGTTTATTCATAATATTGCTTGAATGTCAACTTTTTGTCTAATACTCTTCTGAGCATTGGGAAAATAGGGAACAAACAGACAAAATCCAGATCTTCTTAGATTAAATATTATAGAGTAGTGTCTCTCAGTCTTCCTAAATTTGTGACCCTTTAATACAATTCTTCATGCTGTGGTGACCCCAATCACAAAACTGTTTTTTTTTTTCTTGCTGTTTCATAACTGTAATTTTACTACTGCTACAAATCATAATATAAATATCTGATGTGCAGGTTATATCATATGCTATCCCTGAGAAAGGGCCAGTTGACCCCCATGGGGTTGTAATCTACTAGTTGAGAACCACTGTTCTAGAGTAACTGAAATGTTCTGTACAGAGAATGATTGAAGACAGTAATGAGTTAGCTTTTAAATAAGCAAGATTATTAAGTATGTACCAAATAAAAGAACAAATAACAAGAAGCATACATATTTCAAAGCACCATCAAACCAACTTACACTATCCAAAATTTATGATTGAGAAAGCCCTATAGGAACATTCTGGCTGGACTTCCCAAATAAAAAATTTCTGACAAGAGCAGGACGTGTTTGCCTGATTCTCATTTTTACCACAGACATTTTTCTATTGTGGAGTTAATGATGGTCATATCTATTAAAGTAATTCTAGCTGTTCTCCCAGGCATAGATTTCAATACCCTTAGCTGTTCACTATTTTCCTTCCTTCATGTTTCAAAGTCAAAGTCCAGGACAGGGAATATTGGAATACATTTACATGGTGGAATCTGGGACAAAGGAGCCCTTTTAACATCCAGAGTCTAATTTCTACTAGTAACACCAACACCTTAGCTGAATTATTTATTCCTAATAACACTCATTGATACTTGGTATTATCTTAGGCTTACTATTGTGTAGTATAAATGATTCTGGTAAATTGTGGTAAATCTGGTAACTGTGTTGGTGTAAGGGGCAATAATTTATGTAAAGTATGTAAAGACATAATATTTATTTGAAAATAGAAAGAGTAACCAAATGGAAAGAACATGGAGGACAAAGAACTGAAGCGTAGACTGTTAGCCTTGGGAGAAAGTGTGAGGAAGTCCTGTTCACAGAGCCAGTGTCCTGTGAATCTATACAAGATGACCACTCACAGGTAAGGGGACCAGAAGAAAGCTGCTGTGGATCAGTCCCTTTTGGGAAGTTGGTTAGGTATAAGCACTTCATGTGCCTTTGGGGAATGTTTATAACTAGGCTCATCTCACCTCCCCCACCTCCCTTATCCTGCCGATTTATCAATGAGCATGTGCACGTACTCCAAACAGAGATCCTGCCACAGTCAAGCTTTCATCATGGTGAATCCATTATGGTCAATACCATATCTCATATCCCATATCCACCACCTGTGAAAAGAATACTACGTCATAAGGCTTGTTCTCCTTTGTGACCAGTGTTTAGATGAGGATAGGAGATGTTTATTTCTTTCCTATGTCCTCTTCCCTATCTTCCCTCTCCCTATAATGTATGATGAATACTTACCTTTTCTACTCATTATTACCAAGGAGTTATTGATACTTTTGAAAAACATAATGGAATAATTCATTCAAATTGAAATAAATTATCCAGAAACAAAGTTTGTTCTGAATGTCCCACTCAGTGGAGCACCTTTAACATATTCAACAGATGATAGTTTTTATATGATAATGCTGTTTCTTGTCATCCAAGTGAGTGGAGAATGAATAACTTATGTAAGTGTATGAGGTATAAGAACAAGGGTAGACTTCCACCAGGCTGGGGTATGTTGCATGACATAGTCATGTTTATGCCAGTCTGAGAAAAAGCAGTGCGCCCACATGGATTTCCTTACAAAGAACTTTACCTGCCTTTTCTTTCCTCCTGTGCCTAGGAATAAACAAAGCCTGAAGCTCATGATTAAGATGTAAATGAATTTCAATGGTGTTTTGTTAGAAGGAGGAATGATGATTAGTTGGGCAACCAGCAGTGCCTGCTACAATCCCTAGCCCCCCCCACTTCTTTATCTGCCACTTTCTAGCAAATTCTATAACCATATGGTTCATCATACATATGTGATGAAGTGAGCATTGCGTTTCCATATGGAAGTATT
Organism: Lophiomys imhausi; assembly: GCA_907164525.1. NCBI lineage: Eukaryota > Metazoa > Chordata > Mammalia > Rodentia > Muridae > Lophiomys > Lophiomys imhausi. The sequence continues at coordinate 250,990 of CAJQZJ010018033.1, forward strand.
TTCTCTTTCATATACCCCATGCTCATTTTTGCTTCCAGACTTTCATGTATCCTGCTGCCTCTGCCCGTCATTTTATATGCCTCCCTGCTTAGCTAGTTTTCAAGATTTAGCTACTGTCTTTTCAAACTCAATTATTTCGAAATTATATCTGAACATTTTCTATTAAAATATATCTTATTTTTAAATTACATATGTTTGTTATTTCTTTATTTATATATTTGTCTGTATGTATATTCAATCTCAACTATTCTTAAATCATATCTGAAGTTTTTCTATTAAAATGAGTATTTATTTATTTGCATGTGAATGTATATGTGCACACATATCACAGCACATAGGTGGAGTTCAGAGGATAGCTTGTGGAAGTCAATTCTCCCCTTGTATTCTGTGGGTCTACGATAGTGGTTCTCAGCTTTCTTAATGCTGCTACCTTTTAATACAATTCCTTATGTTGTGGTGACCCCCAACCCTAAAATTATTTTTGTTGCTACTTCATAACTGTAATTTTGCTACTGCTATGAATCACAATGTAAACATCTTGTTTGACCCCCAAAGAGTCGAAGCCCATAGGTTAAAAATCTCTGGTCTAGGGGATCTATCAGGTCATCAGACTTGGCAGCAAGTATCTTTAACCTGTTGAGTTATACTGCTGGTCTCTTCTATGTTTTTGTGTCAAACATATAAGAATTATAGAGAAGACATAGATAAAAATAATCAATGAATGCAGTAAAGTAAGTGTTAGTACAGAATTATGCATCTGAACATCCAAAAGCTCATGTGAGGACCAATGGAAGAGATATCTCAGTGGTTAAGAGTAGTGGCTGCCCTTCCAAAGGACAAGGGTTCAATTCCCAGCACCCATATGGAAGTTTACAACTGTCTGTAACTCCATTTCCATGGGATCTAATGCCATCACACATATACAAGCAGGCAGAACACTACTGTACATAAAATAAAAATTAAAAAAATCTTTTTAAAAATGAGAATTCTAAAAGGGCAGGAGGAGAGAAGATTGCCCATGCTGTCTGATGCGATTCTGAGATAGCATGTGTGATGGACAGTTTTGTGTACCATGCTGACCAGGCTACAGTTTACTCAGACACCTGGTAAAGCGTTTCTAGGTACGCCTGTGAGAATTTTATGAAATGAGATGTAATTGAGCCGACAAATCCTGTAAAGTAAATCAACCATCACCAGTCTACCGTAGTATCTAAATGGAACAAGAATGTAGAGGAAAGGATACTTTGCTCTCTCCAAGATTATTTTACCTTTGGACTCTAGGACTTAGACCATTCAGAGAGAGGTTAGCAATGATGGTTCCATCTCTGTTATAGTTCCAGACTTGCTGGTTCTCCAACTTTCTTACACGATTCCTTTTGAATGTAGTTTATTCCCAAGCAACCTTTAGAATCCTCAAACATGCACTAAGTTAGGGATATCTGCCCACAGATATTACACATGTATAAGTCTATGGCAAGCCATTTTAATAGAAACAATACTCGCATGCCACTCATGATTCATGGTGTAAGTGTAGGAGGAAAAAGGTTGCCTTATTTAACAGCAGAAGTAAGGCGTGCTGTTAAATAAGGCAAACGTGGCTGGGCTTCCATGTGCAGCTGATCTGGGAGACCTGCCCTGGCATGCCGGGACCTGCTCTGCTTGAGACTTGCCTGGAGACTGATGATGAGTAGTGAGACAGGAGCCAATGAGGAAGAGCAGCAGCAGCCTGCAGTTCAGGAGGCCATGGGAGTCTGCGTGAAGGTTATGAAGGGGATCCCTTCTTTTGGAAATAAAGAGTTTGCTTTGGTCTCTTACCGGGCTCCAGAATCTGGGTCTTGATTCCGTTCCAGCTCATCCCCACTCCAAAAAGTCCTGAGTATGAGCACCCGACTACAGGGAAGTTTGCATATATTAGCACTTTTTAATACTTAATGCCTTACTCTAAATTATGACTACAGGTACACTCACTTGTTAATTAAACAATTTCTTTACTTGTAATGAGTTTGAAAGTACTAGTTTTGTCTGTTTTTCAAAGATCAAACAACTCAGAAACTCATGTACATGTCCAGCCTGGCTGTGTCTTAGTCACTGGGATTACCTCTCTTGATTGTGCCAAGCTTGTAGGTGCTTAGGAGTGTATCTGGATGTGTAGACTTTTGAGAGTATGGGAGGGAGAATTCTCACTATGAAATTGTTTTCTGTGCTCTTTCACTATATGGGCAGATAAAGAAAGCTTCAGTTGTATTCAGATGGAATTGATTTGGAAATGCAACTTTATTCTAATTCTGGGCTTAGCATTTTACTTCTTTCATGTGTGTCATATATTTTGTATTTTCAGTTTTATTATATATATATATTATATATATATATATCATGTGTATAAGTTGTGTTTCAAGTTGGAAAAAATAAATAATGAACTACAGGAAATTAATGTTTGAATTGATATGAGCCCACTAAAAAGACTTTTTTAATGTATGTGGTTGTCATATATGGCACTTCAATTTCATGTTACTACCTTGTGCATACACAATAAATTCATTTTTAAATTACTGAATCTCTAATGATTTAAATAATGTATATAGATAAATTAAGGGGGAACAGCAGTTTCTATGAGTTGTTTGATCTTTGAGTAACAGACAAAACTAGCACTTTCAAACACATTACAAGTAAAGAAATTATTTTATTTAGTAAATGAGTATATCTGCAGTCATAATTTAGAGTAAGGCATTAAGTACTAAAAATGCTAAAATATGTAAACCTCCTCATGAATCATGAGTGGCATGCTAGTATTGCTTCTATTAAAATAGCTTGCTATAGACTTACACATGTGAAACTAGCATTTTAGTGCATGCTACAATCACCATACATGACCAAATGTTAAAGATCACAAGCTTTTCATTATTAACTTCAACTCTCTGAAGTAGTCATTCAGTTAAGTTATTACAGTTTTCAATTGATACACTCATGCACAGACACAAACACGCACACACATAGACACACAGACAGACAGACAGACAGACAGACACACACACACACACACACACACACACACACACACACACACACACACTACTGTGGGAAAATTCACCCAGAATGACATATTTCATCTTCTAATGCTCCCTTAGACATGTCTGTATTTTCCTGCATCTAGGTCAGGCATGCTGAACTGTAGTGCATACTGTTGAATTGAATTACTAAAATCTGATACCATAGGACCTCAGGTCTGTAAATGGCAATTTTAAATTTGGACTTGATCAAAGTCTATCCTTTGCCTTCCATCTGAACATTTAGATTTTATTATTTGTGACAAGAGTTGTCTGTGATGTAAGCAAATGGCTCACTCTTGAAAGTTGTGACAATGTCTTCTAGTCATTTATAGACCCTTATCATAACCAGTGGCTTTACAAAATATCACCCTGAGAATTCTAATGAGGTTCAGTTTCATCTGCCTTTGGACTGACATCAGGTGACTGTGATCTTACTGTAAAATTAAACTTTGTCAGAAGATATATCCAAATATTCATTTCAGAACTTTCATATGTTATATAAGGCTCAGCAAAATAATTTTATGGGGTAAAGTTGGAGCCAGTGAATTATTTTCTGATAATTATTACATATTATATATTACTAAATAATAATTCCTTTTATTAATGAACAATTTTAAGAGAACAGTGCTGCAGGGGAGTGGGAAATCTATAGAAGATACTGCCACTTATTTGCTAGCTACTTCTCATTTTTGCGCATCTCCTTGCATAAGGCATCATTGATATAGAAACACTAATGAGATAATGTCTGGATTAGGTTAGTCATTGGACATACCTGTGAAGACTGAGGTGGGAAGGTCCACTTTAATTGTGGGTGGCACCACTTCATAGGCTGAGATTCTAGACTGAATGAAGAGCAGAGAGTTTGCGGAGGACCAGCATTCATCATTCTGGTTTTTTTGTGTGTACACATAGTAAGACCAACTCACTTTGCTCCTAGTGCCATGGCTATCTAACAGCATGGGCTATACCCCTGAAACATGATATGATTCAAAATAAATAATGTTTCCTTAAATTGCTTGTGTCATAGTCCTTTGACAGAGCAATGAAACAAATAGCTAATACATCAGTTAAACCTCTTTAGTCCATATTCCCAAAAGAAAGTGTGGCATGGAATTATTAATATAGCTTGTATCCAGACTTTCTATCATTTAATTAAATAAGACAAGAATGAACAAAGCACTGAGGCTTATGTTAGCTGTTATAATACAAATACACAGATTTTCATTTGATGCCAAAAAGATAGCACCAACTTTAGGAGGAAGTGTTTTAGCAACATTTCAAATTAAAAGTTTATAAAGAACTGCAATAGTATAACAAATATAGATGCATATCTACGTGACTAATCAACCCCCCCCCCAAAAAAAAAAAACCATAGATATAGTACTTTGAGACGATAAATGAAATGAAACTTCCACTCAGAAGAGGGTTTACTCATCCTACACTGAAGGACCTAATTATTTCGGAATACTAGGACAGGATGTTTGGGTTTTCACTAGGGAATCAGATCTAAATGCAAATGTGAACATTCTCCCTTCTTATTCCCGACAAAGTCAAGGGACAGTTAAAGTGGATTCATACTTTTGAACTAATTAACTCCTTTCACCCCTAGTATTGTTTCAACAAAAGTACTCTTAGGTCTTTTCATACTTTGTAAAACAGAGGAAATAAAGGATCGTCAAAAACATCCAATGGAACTATCAGCTATAAATGAAGTAAAGCAGACATGGATTATTATTGAGTTTCTGAAATGCAAAACTGCCTATGAGATGATTCATCACTCTCTTTAATACACATCTCAGATTCTTAAAATTATAATTTGGTTTCTTCCTTTCTCCAGTGAGATGATTTAAACAGTTGGACATTTTCTACTAAGACACACATCATAAATCTTTATGTCAAAAGCATGCAAAATATGCTAAAATAAAACAACCCTTTAACTTTAACAAAGAATGTCTTTGCCGTGCTAATACAGAGCAGGTTAAAATTTTAAATGAGGTTTCAATAGACTCTTTCCCAAGGACACTGTCTTATGACCTCAACAATACTCTGCATTAAAAAAAAAAAAAAAATGATTCTAAGGATAAAATGTTTGTCACCTTTTCAGGTTCATTAGGAAAAAAATGTAACAATTTTAATTCTCTATTCTTGATACTGAGCAATAATTAAAATGCAATGAATAACCAACTGCTGTACAGCTGGTTTCTACCTCAGAGAAGCACCTAAGAGCAGCCTTTCCATTGTAATGTGGCATGCATGATCAGAAGTCTAATTGTTGACAGTCCTGTTATCACATGTTGTAGGATTTGACTCATCATGTCATTTCCAAGACTCTCTTGGGATATTATATGCAAGATACTTTCTGTTTTGAGTGAGAATGAAAAAAAAGTGTTCTTTTATTTAATTAAAAAAAGTAAAGCAATAATTCATGGTGTAAGAGATAAGCAATAACTGCTTAAACTACTATTTGAAATACCTATGGACATATGTAACATAGAACCCTTTGTGTGTAATGTTATTTGCATATTTGCACTATCTATTCTTATTATAAAGGTTATTTTCCTCTTTGTTTATGCATTCAGTTAATACTATTCATTTGTAGTGATGAAATACTATCTTACTAGGAAAATTACAATGTATGGAGATATTTGGTAAAATGATAGAATACAATTGAGCCTTCTTCTTTTCCTGACAGATTTTGTAAAAGATCTTTATTCTTTTGGTCTTTTTTTCTCTTATGAAGATTATTACATAGATTGCTCAAATTACATTGTGTGTAGTAAAGGAACATTTCGAAACTGGAAATTTTAAAGCATACAACATCCTGTAAAGCAGCTTTGTTTTAAATACCATAATAAATAATACTGAGAAAGCAGGTGGACTGACACTGAAGACAAGGAAAATAAAACAGGAATAAGAATGAAACATGAAAGCACATGAAGAATAATGCAGAGACAGGAACAGAAATAAGTAATGGATTTAAAAGTGATAATAACTCCAGATCATAGTGGTTCTTTGGGAGGGAAGTAATTAACATTTCTGCCCTCCCAACTCTCACTCTTTAAAGTTTGACTCAAGGGTCTTTTCCTTGCTGAAGTCTAAATTCCACTTAAAGTATAATTTATCCAAAGACAGAAATCATCAATGGTAAGAACAATTTCAAATTTTGAGATTATTCTATTTCAGAAAGATAAAATAATACATAGTGGATTATAATTATTTCTAATGTATCCCTGTTGACAGAAATTGAAATTTCTATGAAGTGTACTTCTTGTAACATTTGGAGAGACAGTTATGAATTTTTTCCATGTATATCTCTAGAAACAGGTTGATTGCATTTCTTTGGAATGGCTATGAACATTTTGTGATGCGATTCTATAAGCCGTGCCATCATTAAGGCCAGAAAAAGTCTATTTAAGTTGCAACATGCAATCTTTTGCTAAATATGAAAAGGGAAACATTCAAACTGTAAGCCTATGGAACAAAGAAAATAAGATTGCATAATTACTGCTTGTGAAGATGTTTCAGAATACTGATATCATAATATAAGAAGTCAATTTCAATTTCCATAGATGGTATAGCTTAATTCATGTATTTTAAAATAGAAGGACCAGGTAACTTTTGAAAATTCTTTTTTGGTGTCAGTTGGTACTGATTACATTTTGATTTTATGAAGTGGAAAACATTAATTTTGGTTTTTTTGTAGCAAAAAGCCTTACTTATTGATTAAAGTATCTCCAAAAGTCACAAAGAAACAAACATAGGGCAAAATTAATTTTTACTTGTTCTGAGTACCCTGGAACTCCATGGTTTTCACACTGCCATTTTATCTGTAATTATAATTTTTACTCTAGGCAGACTTCCAAATGCAACTATGCAACTTCAAATTAAGGCTAGTTATGGGCCTTCTGAAGAAATGCCAGCCAGGAAACCACATGGATGGTTCGGAGGCTGACTCTCCTAATTAGATTACACACATGATTGCTGACAGATTTTAATACTTTTTTCTAGTGCTGAACTTATTTATAAAGATATTGATCATTTTACAAATATACTGTCACTTCGGAATAAATGTGTTCCAGAAGATAACGGATAGTTACCTAGCATTACTACAGTTTGAAGTGAAAGATATTTTGCTACAAATATATTTTCATCCTTCAATCTTCAGCAAAGTTGGAAGGCAGGTCAACAAAGAAATGAAGGTAAAAGAATAAAAGCACAAGAAAGGACAGGTGGAATAAGAAAAAGAAAAGGCAAAAGAGAAACCTCAAAGCACAACACCTAATCTTGATGAGTTATTTGTTTCCTGGCAAAATTTAAGTTGGATTTTGGAGTTGAGGCAGACACTGGGTGGAGAGGAGAAAACAATTGTCTAACAATGGAGAAAGAAAATCCTTTGATTTATCATAACAAGCAAACAGGATGTAATAGCCTCTTGCCAATGTATTGTTCTTAAAAAAAAAAAGGAGATAGAACAAAAATCCACTGCAAACATAAGACTGTGCTGAGGGAAACAGTTGAGAACAATAGGTTTTATTGGGCTGTTATGTTTTATTGCATGTATTACCAGATTTCTACAGATAGAATAAAGATGGCTTTATATTAGAGCTAGAAGCCCTTCAGCTTTTGATGGTTTCTAATAGCATATTTCATCAAATGTTCCCTCAGACATTCATATGAGTGCAACATTTATTTCTGTCCTTAAAATTGAGGGCAGGACTGCCATTAAAGCTTCATACAATGAACACTATCAAATGTCTTAAGAAACAAAGTAGAAAAGGGAAAAAACTGCACAGCCCAATTTTATTTATTTTTTATTTTTTTTTAAATAAATAAATTTATTTTAAATTTATTTACATTTATTGGATTTTAATAAAAATGTTTTATATCAAATTATATAAATATCAACAAATATGAGGTTCTTGTTATCTTTGCCTGCAAACACAGCCTAGGGTCACCTGAAAAGTGAATCTCAACAGAGTGATTGCCCAGATCAAACTGGTCTCTGGGCATGTCTTTGAAGGAATGTCTTGATTTTTGATTGGTGCAGGGAGATCCTTCCCAGAGTGGCACCCCTCCTTAGGCAGGTGATCCTGGATTGTATAAGTAAGCTGGCTGATAGGTTATCTCCACTGATGAAATAAGCTAATTCAAGCCAAATTAAAACAAAACACAGATTTACTTGAAAACTGGGATCCTGGGCGAGTTCACCAGCCTCAGGGGATGAGACCAGAGGAAGTAAAACCTTGACTACTGGGGGAAGGGGGGGGGGAGGGGGACGGGGGGGGTAATGGATTGTAGGTGTAGGAAAGTAACAGATCTGCCACAATTAACTCCACTAAAGTCAGAAACAAAACAAAACTGTTCCCTTTCTCTATATCTGTTCAATATATTACTTGACGTTTTAGCTAGAGCAACAAGTTAACTTGAAGTGACAGTTTTGGTTTCTTTAAAAACCCATTTATGATATGTGACTATGTTTTTGTTTTAATCCCAGGTGTGCAGAGAAGAGATTGCTTCAGGTTATTTTGATTTCCATCATACACTAGCACGGGCATGATTTTTGCTAGCTGCAGATAGTTTACTTTAGGAATTATGGGGACTCTGGAGAGGGGATAAATGTCAGAGCCCAGAGAGGGCTGGAATGGGGCACTCCAGAGAGGGAGTAGATGTTCCCCCTGCTGCTGCTGCTGCTTCATTTGCTGTTGTGTTTGTTATTGCTGGTTTGCAGAACTGCTGGATATTCTGACGAAGACTGGACTTGCCCCAAGAAACCCAATGTCCCTAATCAGCAGGAAGTAGCCTATAGAGGTCTATGTCCTCTTTCCTCTCTAACCTTTCTCTTCTATCTATTATTGGGGAGTTGGAAATGATTAGGGTGGAATAAAGGTTGGAAAGGAGGTAGAGGTATAAGAATCCAATAAAATAGCTTAAAAATAGGCCAACAACTACTAAAGAGACATACGCATTGCAAAGGAAGAAGTCAAAGTATCATTGTTTAAGATGGGATGATAGTGTACATAAGTGACCCTAAAAAATTCCACCAGGGAATTTTGCTACAGCTGATAAACACTTTCAGAGGAGTATCTGGAAACAAGATTAACTTAAAAAAAATAATCAGTAGCTCTCTTATATGCAAATAAAAATGGACTAAGAAAGAAACCAGGGAAACAAAACCTTTCTCAATAGCCTTAAATAATATAAAGCATCTCACTCCAGGCAACTCTAACCAAACAAGGGAGAGTCTTGTGTAACAAAATCTTCAAGTCTTTGAAAAAGAAACTGAAGAATATATTAAGAGATGGATGGATCTCCCATGTTTGTGGATTGGTAGGATTAACATAGTAAAAATAGTCATACTACCTAAAGCAATCTACAGACTCAGGACAATACCCATCAAATTCCAACACAATTTTTTTACAGGCCTTGAAAGGACAAGTCTCAATATGGAGCAAAACAAAAACAAATGCCAAATAGCTGCTGGAGCTACCACCTTCCCTGATTTCAAGTTGTACTACAGAACTATAATAACAAAAAACACATAATATTGTCATAAAAATAGACACATTGATCAAAGGAGTGGAATGGAGACCCAGGCATAAATCTAACCACATATGATCACCTGATTTTTGATAAAGAAGCCAGAACTACACACTGGAAAACAGATATCATCTTCAAGAAATGGTGATGGTCTAACTAACTGGATCTCTCTACCTGTAGAAGAATGCAAATAGATCCACATTTGTCACCCTGCACAGAAATCAAGTCCAAATAGGTCAAAGACCTCAACATAAAAAAAGATAGGCTGAACCTGAGAGAAGGGAAACTGAGGAATAGCCTTGAACACACTTTCATGGGAGATCACTTTCTGACTGGAACACTGGTAACATAGGCTCTAAGATCAACAGTAGTAGTAGTAGTGAGGTATAATGAAGCTGAAAATCTTCTGTGAGGCAGAGGACACTGTCAACTGGACAAAGTGGCAGCCTATGGGATGGGAAAGTATTTTTATTAACTCTACATCCAATAGAAGACTAATACCCAAAATATATAAATAACTGAAGACACTAGATGATATCAAAAACCCAAATAATCTAAATACAAAATGGGGTTCATGTATAAACAGAGAAGTATCAGTAGAGGAATCACAAATGGTTGAAATTAAATCTCAAATGTCTTAAACGCCCTTAGTTAAGGATGGTTTTTAAGAAAATGGAAATCAAATTACTTTGAGATTCCATCTTATACCTTACAGAATGGCTATGTCAATAACACAAATAACAACTCATTGCTGGTGAGGTTGTGGAGCAAGGGGAGCATTCCTCTACTGCTGGTGGAAGTGCAAACTTGTACTACCACTATGGAAATCCATGTCACTTCCTCAGAAAGTTGATAATTGATCTACCTCAAGACCCATGTATACCACTCCTCTATACCTACCAGTTGTTCCATCCAACTACAACAACACTTACTCAACTATGTTTTGGGGGATTTATTCATAATAACAAAGAATGGAAATAACCTAGATGTCCCTCAACAGAAGAATGGATAAAGAAAAAGTGGTACATTTACACAATGGAGTATTGTTCAGCTGTTTATATATATATATATATATATATATATAAACAGCCTAATATATATAATATATATAAACATCCTAATATATATATATATATAATATATAAACATCCTAATATATATAATATATATAAACATCCTAATATATATAATATATATAAAACATCCTAAAGTTTATGGGCAGTTGGATGGAACTAAAAAAAATTTCTGAGTGAGGTAACTCAGACCTAGGAAAACAATTATGGTGTGTATTCATTTATGAGGGATATTAACTATTAAGTAAATGGTAACCTAGCTACAATCTGTAGACCCAGTGTAGTTGATGAGGGAGGCTCTAGTAGGGAAACATGAATCTCTTTAGGAATGGGAAATAGAATAATAGATTTTACAGTTGAACGAATACTCCACAAAAAGTTACCCATATCTTACACAGCATGATTAACCAAAGCTAAGAAACTAGATAGTCTAGAGACCTAGGATAAAACCAAACACTACTATTCTAAAAAAAACAAAAACAAAAACCAACAAAATATTACCTAATTATATTCTGCTATACTCATAGATCAGTTCCTTGTCTCATCATCACCACCAGACAGGCTTCCTCCAGCCCCAGACAGAAACAGATGCAGAAACCCACAGTCAAACATGTGGGAAGGATAGTCTAAGTTGGAAGTTACCAACAAATCCCTCTTCTCAGAGTTTAGGAAATTCTATATTCCATGGGAGAAGAGGCAAAAAGATTGTAAGAATCAAAGAGGGTGGAGGGCACCAAGAGAACTTGGCCCTCAATCAATTAAACAAGGCACATATGATCTCACAGAGACTGAAGCAGAAAGCACAGAGCCTATATGGGTCTACACCAGGTTCCATATGTACATGTTATAACTATTAGCTTAGTATTTTTTATGGGACTCTTGCCTGTGAGAATAAATTGGTCTTTTTCTCTTCTTCCTGATCTTGGGACACATTTCCTCCTGTGTTCAACTTTGATATGGAAGTTTTTGATTCATCTTATTGGTTGTTATGTCTTAGAAGCCTGTTTTTTTTTTTTTTTCTCATTAAAGACAGAAGGGAAGTAGATCCAGAGACAGAAAGGGAGTAGATCCAAAGGGGAGGAGAGATGGGGAGTAACTAAGAGGAATGCAGGGAGGGGAAACTATACTATAATCAGGATATATTGTATGAGAGCAGAATCAATCTTAAATAAAAGAAATAATACAAAATAAACTTCTCTATTAAAAAGACAAGAAAGTTGGCAAAATGAGCCTGTGAATGAGCCAGTGAGAAGTGTCCTGCCATGGTTTGCATTTCAAGTTCCTGCTTGCCTTGTTGCTTTGACTCCCTCAGTGATGGAGGTGTAAACCAAATTAATCCCTTGCTGTTTTTGTAAAACTGTGTAATTAAAACAACAGAAACAAAACTGGATAATGTAGTGTATTTTAAAATATTGTATACTTGTGAGTATTTATGAATTATAACTATGAATTATAAGAATCATGAAGAGTATATGAAATGTGTTGGTAATCACAAAATCTTCAGGCTCATCCTTGTTCATGTTCACCTCAGCATCACGTCAAGAGTCTCCACCTGCCTGGGCCACCTTAGTCCTCTTTTTCACAACCAACACAAGTCCACTTACTAAAAAGAAAACTAAGATGCTTTACTTGGTCCTGCTACTAAAAGCAATTAACTTCTGATTACAATACTCCAGTCTGGGAAGTGAATGGGATCCTTCATATCTCCCTTTGACTCTCTGTACTTCTCAAATTAATTTTAAAGAACCAATCCTCTGCTTCCTCGGAATCTGAAATTGGTGTCTTTTGGCCTACCTCAGTTGCTATTCTAAGGCATGATGTCTCATATGGGGCCATTCATTCTCAGACCATTTTGATCATTAGGTCATACGCTTTCTTGTTTTACTTTTAGACTATTCATTACATTTAGATTAAAACATCTATTTTTAATGGATTTTATAGTGTTTACTTATTGTTTATTTATGTGTGTGCGGAGGGATGTATGTATGCTAAGGTATGTGTGTGGAGGTCAGAAGTCAACTTTTAGTATCTCTCCTTCCACCATGTGGGAACCAGGGGTCAAATTTAGTCTGGGAGGCAAGTGTCTTTGCCTACTGAACTCCTTACTGGGGCACAATGTCAATTAGTTTTTAATATTCTTTTTACTTTGTATTTGGAGAGAGAGAGAGAGAGAGAGAGAGAGAGAGAGAGAGAGAGAGAAAGAAAGAAAGAGAGAGACCCTAGTTTATGTATGTATGTATGTATGTATGTATGTATGTATGTATGTATGTATGTATCTGTGTTGCATGTGTGCCTACAGAGATCACAAGAGAGTGTTGAATCTCCTGGAATTGGGGTTTCAGGAAGTTATACCCTATTTGATATTAGTGATGAGAATTGAACTCTGGTTCTCTGGATAAGCAGCAAGCATCCTTAACTACTCAGTCATTTTTGCAGTCCCTCAAATCCTAGTTTTTAAACATGATTCTAACAATAGCCTTTATTATCACACCCTTCCTATTCTCATTCTCAGTTCTTTTCATTTCAAAACAACCCATGCTCTCTCTTTTCACTATCTATTTAGTACCTAGTTCAGCGGTGGGCACAGAGTAATTATTAAGTTTGGTTGGATGAATAATCAGAACTACTTTCCTCAGCTTGAGTAATGGGATGACATTAACATGCACATTCTGACAGTTAGTGTGGGGGCTTAAGTCAAAAAAGATGGAAAGCCTGCATGTGACAAATGTACCACATTTCTGTCTCCACATATTTTCCACTTTCAGCACCAGGGTTAATATTTTAATTCATATTCAGTTACAAATCCTTATCTAGCTCAGTCTTTGTTAGCTGTGCTTACAGGTAATTGCAAAATTTATGTGTTTATAAGTTCCAGCTTAGGTTATACCTGACCCCTGATATACCAGCAGACACATGGCTCAGAATATTCAGTTATGTGAATTAATAGAACTTTCTTTGTTTGCTAATGGCTTTATAGACACCAGAGTAAAAACTCATAAAATAACATTTACTGGTAGAGTCGACCTCAATTTGAGAAAGGTGCATGTGCACATGCACACGTGTACACACACACACACACACACACACACACACACACACACACACACACACTACATTTGATGATAGATTCCCACTTTGGAAAAAGGCACACATGAGTTTTAAGCATTCCCCATAAAATAATTTTAGAAAATAGAAATGGATTTAATAAAGCTAAAGAATGTTTACTCAGAGATAAAAGATCAATATACAATTGCAAAGGAAAATATATATCTAATCCAGATGGGACTAGAAGGAACCTAAAGTGTTCAGAAAATGGGAGTGGCAAGATGTTGTAATGTATTTTAAAGCCTATAGAAGCCTTAAGGAAGTGTGAGCACACTTAGCAATGAGCTGGTGATCTACAGGACTTTATTGCACAGTGCTTTACTAAATTCTCTAACTTTCTAAGAAAAATAAATACCTGTTTATTTATTCTTTATGCATTATTTAGGATATCTTTTTGTTTGTTTAGACAGAGTTTCTCTGTGTAACAACCTTGGCTGTCCTAGAGCTCCCTTTGTACCAGGCTGGCCCTGAACTCACACAGCTTCACCTTCCTCTAAATCTTTAACATTTTAATGTTAGTTCTTTAAATTCTCTGCAGATAGTCATATTTAATATACGAAAGGTGTGTTGCTTCAACAGTCTAGAATCAATAAGGGAAATGATATATATGTATATATCATATTATTACATGTATATTATATATAGTGTTATGAGTTAAATTGTGTCTTGGTGTAATTTACATATTGAAGTCCTAATCTTCTAAGCTCATAATATGAACTTGGGGGGGGAAGAGTGTACAGGTGTCTTTATGGGTAATGAGGTTATTCTACCATAGGGTGAGCTCATACTCTCATTATTCCTTCTAGAACAGAAAATTTTGGCACAGACTCCCATGTGGTACAGACAAAAGCAATGATCTAGCAAGTGGTGGCAGATTGGCAGTACAGCAGCAGGAACTGGGGCAGGGGCATGGAGGGATGTTTCTATTTCAGCCTCCAGAAGGGATCAAGCCCGTGGACACCTCGCTCTGGGGTTTCTGGACCACACCTATAACTACTAGTGAGTTCTGTCACTGAGGTCACCAAGTTTCTGCTGTTGTTAATGTAATTTCACCTACTCCATGTCTGAGAATATATTTAAAATAAATAACCCCTTGCCAATAAACCATAGCAAAGAAAAAAAAGGAGGAAAGAAAAAGAAAAATACTTCTGGAAAAGTTTTAAACATAGCATCATTAAAGTAATACTATAAATTTACTTAAAATATATTTTGGGAAATATTTGATGATACAGGCAAACGATAGATATCCACATTTGATTAAGAAGGAGACATATAATCTGAATTCACTTCCATGCTTACACCAACTAAGACACTGAACAAAACAAAGATGAGTCCATGTAGGGAAGGGAGCAATGCAAAGTAGATACTTGAGGATTGGGAATCAAGAAAACAAATGTGAAGATTTCCCAAATTGTTGCCTGGAGAGCATTCCAGGGTGTGGCTGAGGAAGAGAAATTCAACCAGAACCTTGATGTTTCTCTGAGTTGAAGAAAGTAAGCAGGGAATTCCCAGAAGTCCGGGAAGAGTTCATGGAACAAAGTGCGTGAAAGAGAAGTGGCACAAAAAGCTAATTTTAGGGATTTATAGTTGGCCTCCTTCAGTATTCAGTTAGGTTCTGATTAACTCACTAATGCTTAAGGAAAGGACCTTCTGAAAGAACTGAGAAAGAGCAGTTACAGTGGGTAAGATCAGGATTACTAACAGTTCCCAGAAAGATGTGAGACATTTACTATTGATGGGTCACCAGCTTCAGTAATGAGAGAAATTGTGCCTTGGTAATAGGAAAAAATAAACCTTAGACTAAATGCTTCACTGAACTAAGGTAGGATTAAAATGTGCTCAGGTGTTCTTGAACATGCAAAAACAAAGCACTCAACAAGAGTTAAACTACTGGGCATGCAAATGAATAGAAAATGTCACTTTCTACAAGAAGCAAAAGGTAGCAAGCAACTGCAAATGACCACACAGCGATACAGGTGATAGAATCAGCAAACAGTGACATTAAGAGGGATTCACATGTATTCAGATGACTAAAACAGAAACTGTACTTCTTATGTAGTGACGTATGTGATGACTAATATTATTTGTTAATGTGACAAAATGTGGAATCATCCAGAAGGTAAGCCTCTGGCCATATCTGTGATGGCTTCATCAGATCTGGTTACTCTAAGTGGGAAGACTTACCTCAGTTGTGGAGGACCAGTCCCCGAGCTGGTGACAAAGTGATCTCAGCCTTAGCCTCTGTCTCACACTGCTTCCTGACTGGATGCAGAGTAAACAGTTGCCTTTAAGCTCCTGCTGCTGCTGTGACTGCCCGCAATGGTGGACTGCACCCTCAAAATGTGATCCAAAACAGTTTGAGCTTACTTTGTTTTTGTCAGTATTTTGTCTCAGCAAAAAGTAATGTGATAAAAATAACATGAAAGATAAATACAACTGAAGTCAAACATACAGAGATAGAAACTATGGTACATTTCATGAAAAATACCTTCTAGGAAAAACAACATATTTATTGCAATCAAAGATTGTAAAAGAAAACACTAATGAACTTAAAACCTAGAAGCTATAAATGAGGAATCACAAAGAAAAACGCTGTGAAGAACAAAGTGCAATAAAAATCATCTTTTCAATGTATATATCTATTAAAGCATTTTGAATTTTATATTTTCAAAAGAAAACTAAAAATAGTTGATAGTCTTAATTATATAAAATTATATCTATATCTAAGAGTTTGTGTAAAAGAATAATAGGTGATTTGTAACTTTATTAAAATTATTTTTAAAGGACATGTGTCCTTTTTGTATTTACAGAGAAAAGAAAATATTTTTATAAACAAAATGGGCAACTTTTTATTGTGAACTAGCTTTCCCTTTAAGTTTAAATCATAGCTAACTTTTTTTATCAACTTTCAAATAAACTGTCCTTTCATTTTCTCCTTCCATTGTTTTATAATAGAAAGTCAATAGTAATACAGTTATCCAATTACCCTGCAAAGTCAAACATTCACCAAGTGCTGAAAATGTACATTTTCTGTGAGGCGAAGGAAAACAAAAGTTCCACACATAAATAGACACAGGACTCCACAGGCTGAAAATCATGCCAGATGCAATGAAAGATTCTCTCCCATGGGCCTGGAAGAACTCTAAAACAACAAAACAATGTTATGCCTGTGAAGGTGGATTAATAAAGAGAAAGAGAGAAGTTAGTGTAATTGAGTAGATGGAAAAGACAAGGTAATGTTCTCCCCCCCCCCCCCGAAAAAGCACTAAAAGTAGCAGAAGAAAAGGTACTTTATGAAGGGGCGGCTGTGGCTTGAGGAGGGAAGACACACAGCTGGCTCCCTGCTTAAATGATGTCTTCCATTCTTCTTTCTGTTGGCCACAGAAGCACATGTGGGACCCAGTTAGTTAGCATTTGTAGGATACTTTCAGCAAATTTCTACGAATAAACCTATATTAAAGGAAGGATGAAGAAGCCTCACTACATTTCTTTATTTTCATTAATGTTGGTCTTTTCTACTAGATTCCATGCCTGAATTCCTCTAAAAGTTCTTATGAAACAGTTATAATAATTAATAGATATAGAGGATGTACTGTCAATATTCATTTTCTCTAAGTTTTTTTAAATGGCTTTAATTATGCTACATAAACTAAGTTCCTGAGGCTGCACTCTAGTTATCAAGACAAATAAACACATCATTCAATGGTTGTTTGCCGTTAAGGATCACATAATCAGCACATTCATGGAGTCCAAATGATATTCCCCATGTAAAGTTAAGAAAATAGTGACAAGTACATGTCATTTGAAGACAAAATGGCTAAAGACATTGTGCAGAGAACTTGTCTTGTAAAATAATCGGTAGACAAATGAACACCAGCTAGAAACATGGATACTGAGGAAGGAAACCCAGGAAATGGTGCTTCTGATGAGCTTGGGTAATCAGTGAACTGATTGTTGAATTCAAGCGGAAGGATGCTCTGCTCATTTTTACCCTTCAGTGCTACTGTATCATCAGTTCTGGATATTAGAATCCTTTGTCTCTGTGGTGCTCCTGTCTCTAAGAACTCTTTCATTGTGTGTCAATGGGACAGACTGAGGAAACTGAAGGCCTGTGTTTTATCAATGCAGACATTTAGATGGAGGTCATGGGGTGCTTGACTCTAACAGTTCAAGCAAAATAGGGAATCAAATTAGGACACAAATTACACATTCAGTGCATTGATGAAATTTTTATTTTGTGTTTTCAGTTAAATATAGGACACTCTTAATAGCTGATAAATATTCTCTTTAGATATTCATGTAACTAGAAGACATAAATGGGAAAACAAAACCTGGTTCAGAAAACCAGTCTTACTCTTTGGAAAATAGTTTTTATCCTAGTCCAATTGAACTTTGAAACACAAAAAAGTCAGATCACTGTTCAAAGAGTTTATTTCTGTTGCATTATGAAAATTACCCACAAAAAGCAATGATTCATTTAAATTCTTAATAGCAATAAAGAAATATGGGGAAATGTAAAAAAAATAAGGATAATTAAATTATTTACCCAGTATTTATATTATTTTTAATTGGTTTGTGGCTATTAATCTTTAAGCAGCCATTATAAATGAATACACAGAGACCATGTGGATTTTAACAACCCTAGGCCTGAATTGTGCAATCCTAGCCCATCTAAGCTAGCTCTTAAGTCTATTACCCAAATATGACCCCCTATATACATACATCCCCTTGAACTGCCATTCTCCACGATATGCCGATGTTCCTGGCCATGTGGAATGAGGTTCCTTTTTCTAACCCATGGTGTGTGCCTCCTTCCTGCTGCTCCTGGCTGGAATCTCTTCTTCTTCCTGCTGCTGGCTGGAATCCATTAATCCTCTGTCTAAAGTGCAGGCTTCCTGCTCTAATCCCAGGAAGTCCCACCTTTCTCTGTCTTTGTCCAATATCAGGCCTTGGCATTTTATTTAACCAATCAGATTCAATGTAAGTAACAGACAGCAAGCAGGACCAATTAATTAACATTTAGAATGCTTAACACTACCCCAACAATTTCCTCCTTTTGTCTAAAAAAAAAGACTAAAATTTTTAACTCATATAGTAAAAACAATAAGAACAAATATGAAACAATCAAGAGAACCATATTTAAAAGTTATACATATAATGTTTAGCCTATTTGTATCAGGCAATCTTGAAGAAGAAAAAAAAATCATCTATCTTGCTGTGTCTAAAGTTCCTTGAACCTAAATAATTTCTATCATATCCTATATTTATAAACCTAAAGATTTTATTTAGACTTGAAAATATCCTTTTAAATCTTAAACAACTCAAGTTCAATTGAAATCTTATAACTATTATGCCTTCAACCCCATCAAAGACATAAGAAGGGATAAAGTTATTATTTAAGTGAGTAAGAAGCACAGAAGAGCAGCTTCCAAAAAGAAATATGACAGTTTGTTGCCTAGACAGTCCCAAACACCTCTTGGTATTGTTGGAGCATCAAATTCAGCCTTCTGGACAAGCATTTTTCACAGACTAAATTGTGCAGCAGCAATTAAGGATTTTCCCATTCTGTCTCTGCAGAATCAGGACATCGACTTACCTGCATTTAAGCTCTGGTCCATCTTTGGACTATATATAGTCTGCTGAGAGAGCAGGGACATTTTTGCCCAATAGGAATTATCTCCTGATGGGAAATTTCTTTTTTGATTCTCATTTTCTTCTTCCAAGTCAAATGGGAGCTATTAAGAGCTGACTGTCTTAAGTCAAACAATTTTTTAAAAAATTAAAACATCTTTAAATGCCATTTTCTGTATGCCTCTGAGGGTTTTGAAGACATCTATCGATTTATTTATAAATCCATCATCTATCTATGAACAAACAAACTGTATATTTTTAACCATTTCCTATCTGTTTAACCTATTAAGTCTATTTTGTGATAAATTAAGACTATTATTTGACATAACCAGAAGCTCAACTGGCTAGTCAACTTGTATTATTGAGACTCCTAAATAGATTGCACTAGCAATCCACAAAAGGATTGGAAGTAAGCCTGTACTTTTAAATGAGTTGTATAGGCACAATACCTCATATATAAGAGTTGAAATATACTTATTATGTGTCAAAATATAAAATTCTATACTAATGAATCAAACTTAATCTTATTTTGTATCAATATACAAAATTCTATACCAATGTATAAAAGATAACCTTATTTAAAGAATAACAATAGTTTTGAGTTTTATAACATATTCAATAATCTATCCTTCTATCTTTTCATTTCTGTACTATATACATCTATTCTCCTCTTTTTCTTTTCAAGTCTTTTCCCCCTATATAAGAGAGAAAGAAGGATAGAGAAAGGAAAAAGAAATAGAAAAATCCTTGTATCTAATATCCTATATCTTGCTTAACAAGACCATTTAACAATTTTAACAATTCCCCCTAAACAACATCTATCATCCACCCCACTTTTGGGAATGGGACGTCGCTCTCTTAAAACTGCTTCCTGCTGAATTGGGACACAGAAAACCTGTTTGGGGGCCCAAATAAAATGGGAAAAAAATGGTTAATCAAGTTAATTGTAACATTTGTTGTCAAGTCTCTATATGCTCAATAATTTGAATGTCCTGAGCAGTTTATAGTTCAAAGCTGGACTTTGGATATGAAAGTTCAGGTCTTTATTGAAGTCCTGTCTGGAAAAGTCTTTGAGGCTGGGCCATCTCAGCAAGCTGTTTGAGGTTGTTCTGGATGCAGATTTTTGAGGAAACAGCTATTGAGGCAGTCTATGAGGCTGGATCATTTGGGTTACTTGTCTCATCTTCTTTGGACTCAGGTCCCATTGTTCTGAAAATATATAATTTCTCACAAGAAACATATAGTTCTGCAATTACCAAAATGCTTTGGATGTGCAGGATGCACAAATCCATTAAGGAATATTTTCTGTTCTTTTTATGAACAGCAGATAAACATTTGTAAGTCTCCATTCATGTTATATAAAAGGATTACATGTAATCATATTACATATATATGCTATATATAATCTATTTTAAATTGAAAATACAGCATAAGACTGTATGGAATTTAAGTATTCTCCTCTACAGTTGACATAAATTTATTAATTGATTAAAACAGGTTTATTCTGTGTTGCTCTGGCCTTTTGTAGATTAGGTTGGCCTCAAACTCAAAAGGAATCAATCTCCCTCTGTCTTTGTCTCCCATGTTTTGGGAGCAAAGGTATGAATTTATATATTTTTTCTTTCCATTTCTCCTTTCTTTGGAGATTTAATTTCTATTTGGATATATCTGTCCTTATTGAGACAGGGTTTCTCTTTGTAGCTTGGGTTGTCTTGATTTGCTCTGTAGAGCTCTGTATGTTAGATTGGCCTAGAACACACGAGGAACCTGATGTTTTTCCTTGTCTCCCAAGTTTTGAGATCAAAGTATGAATTTAAGTAATCGAATTACCCTTATTAAACAATAACATTATTTAAACCACTTTGTAATAGTTTGAGTTCCAATTCTCCCATGGAAACTCCATTCTTAAGGAGATTGGTGTAAAATAGCATGATATGCTATTTTATGTTAGCATGGCTGTGGGAGGCACGCAGTTTGCATGTTCTTCCCAAGCCTAACTCTGGGTTCTTACATTGGTTAACAGAATATATCTCTTTCTCTCTCTCTCTCTTTTTTCCCCAGAGACAGCATTTCTCTGTATATCCTTGTCCTGGACTCACTTTGTAGATCAGGCTGACCTTGATCTCACAGAGATTAGCCTGCCTCTGCTTCCAAAGTTCTGGGATTAAAGGCATGCACCTTCATGCCCAGAGATTAACATATCTCCTTCAGAGCAAAATGTCTCTTGAAACCAGTTCTCCAGTGGGAGCCCACACCTAAGGAGACTGGCTTGTGACCTCTTTCTCTTTATGTAAATTTAAGATCATGTGCATTTATCCATTAGATCAATAAGGACATTATTAACCTTAACATCAAGGGAAAAAATGTGTCATTTTTAAATTCTAGACTGTCTTTAGTAAGCAGCCTTGTCTTATCAGCAGGTTTCCTGCCCTGCCTTCATTTTTTAAGCCAGGCTGGTCTAGAATTCAGAGATCTGCCTGTTTCTTCCTCTAGTGTGATGGGATTAAGGGATTAAGGGTGTGTACCAGTACCACCCTGCTCAAATATTTCACTTAAATCCCAGATTTTAGTAACTCTGTAACCTTGAGAGCAACTTTGAACTGTAGTGACAATTCGAAATTGCCCAAAATCTTCAAAAATCTCTTTTGTTTTAGAAATGCCAAACCAGAAAAATATCCTTTCTACCTCCCAATATAGAAAAATCAGACATCTAAACAAAAATCAAACAAAGAAACATTCCAAAAGCCTTGGCATGTCTAACCATGCCATCCCATGCTGCAACTAAAGCTTTACTCATTACTCCTTGGAATCTAGTTGCGACTGTATTTCACTGGTGGACCCTTCCCAGAAAGTCCTGAGAAGCACCTCATAGCCAGGGAGCTCTTAGCTCCAGCTGCCATAAATTTTGCCTTATTTATCAGGAAAGGCCTCCCTTCTTGCTTCATTATCATTGTTGGCAATTTAGCATTCCATCTTTAAATTGTTTCATTTAAGACTATCCTAGTCTGAACTTTCTCAAAAAAGATACACAGAACCACAATTGTCAGCATAAAAATCATTTGCATGCTAAGAGGAACAAACTCAATTGGAATACAAACGTATTGAGGCATTATGAATTCCTCCATTTTTAATCTAGGTGGTTAAATCCGCTCTCAAATTTTGTTAGAAGGCTGCCAGTTTTTTAGTAGGTAAGGAGAGCTAAGCCTTAGCTCTCTGCCTTTGCTGCAAGGCAACAGCTTTTGTTAAGGTAGCTGCACCTTTGAAATGCATTTGGGTTCCCTGCTTTTTGGCTAGGAAACTGGCTTTCACCTGGGCCTTCTCACACTGAAAGCATGAATTCTAATTGCTGTAGTTGGGCGCCATATGTAAAAAATAATTAATTAAATTGCATTGGGCACAATTTATAGAAATAATTAAACTGTTTAAGAGTATTTACATCGAGGATCCAAGATGGTGGTGACCCGGATGGATGCATTTTGAACGTGGGGAAAAGAGCCATAAAAAGCACAGAGTTATTGGACACTGTGCAAAAACCGGAGGGGCTAGATCCTCCGGGAACACACACAGCTCTCAAGGGACTGTTAAAAGTCCCAGGTCAAGGCTCTCCCCCCATCTCTCTCAGACAAGGAAGCCACTAAATCTGGGACTCGGGAACTCCCATTTGGAGAGGCGCTGGTAAGATCGACTCTAATACACAGCAAGCAGAATCAGATTCCACAAAGGAATCACTCACGAGCCTACGAGGCTCCCCACACCTCAGGCGGACCTTATAGCTATTTAGGAAACTTTGCAGGCTAGTTGAAGTCTTAGCAAGGCAGAAACAGGGTGCACGGTGGGAGGTCCACAGCCGCATGAGCCGCGGAGGATCTGAGCGGGAAGCTGTAACAGGGGGGTGGGGCAGAGGCGCCACGCCCCAAGGCGGAAGAGCCTAGTGGGGAAACCCGCACAGTGAAGTAGCAGGGCTGGGAGCACACAGAGGTACACAGAGGCAGAGCTAGCAGTGGATACGCACAGAGGCCGAGAGCTCCAAAACGTGGAAGCCAGAAGACAGGGGACAATAGCTGTATTCTGGAAAACCCACACATATTAGAAGTGGAGCCAGGCCGTCTCAGTCTCCGTGACAACAACCAGAGTCCACAGAATCCTTACCTGGGCAAACAGGTCCATACCATCAGAACCACTACAGGCTGATCACTCAGTGTGCAACATAGAGAAGTCTGACTTGGGAGCAGTGAAACAATCCTGGGCCATTTCTCATTACCTGGGAATAGGCTGCACCAGCTCACAGTGCTTCAGTCTATTAGAAACACAGTGACCCTGAGATCCCCCTGTAAGCAACGACAGATAGCCAAGCAATTCGACTGCTACACCAAAGAATCCCCTGTGGATCCGAGCCCAGGACACAATGAGAGCAGACAGCTAACCACATCCATATGGCCAAAGGTCCAAGAAAAATCAGAAATCAAGGAAATATGACTCGAACAACACAGAACTATCCTAGCTCATCCAATTCGGATGACCTCACATCAGCAGAAACACATGAAAACAATGACAATTCTGCATTATGGAAAGTTATGGAGTCCCTTCAAGAAGAACTTAAATCTATGAAGGAATTCAAAGAAGCCACAATTTTACAAGTCAAAACAATGAATAAAACCATTAAAGAGCTCCAAGTCAAGGTGACTCAGCTTGAACAGGAAAAGGACAAAGCAATGAAAGATTTCCAGACAAAAACAAGCAAACTGGAGAAGGAAATGTACAAAATGAACAATACCATACAAGACATGAAAATAGAAATAGAAACAATAAAGAAAACACAGTCAGAGTTAAAAGAGGAAGTGGAGAATCAAGGGAAGAGAACAGGAACTATGGATGTGAGTATCAAAAATAGGATGCAAGAGATGGAAGACAGGATCTCAGGCATGGAAGATTCGATGGAAGAAATCAGCACAACATCCAAAGAAAATGAGAAGGCTAAAAAAAAAATCTCTCACCCACAACATCCAAGAAATCAAGGACTCAATAAAAAGACGGAACCTAAGAATTATAGGCTTAGAGGAAAGAGAAGATTCCCGACTCCAAGGTCCAGGAAACATCTTCAAAAAAATCATAGAAGAAAACTTCCCAAACCTGAAAAAAGAGATGCCAGTAAAATTCCAAGAGACTTACAGAACACCGAACAGAGTAGATCAGAAAAGAAACTCCTCTTGCCACATAATAATTGAAACACCAAATGTACAGAAAAAGAAAGAATATTAAAAGATGTAAGAGAAAAAGGCCAAGTCACATACAATGGCAGACCCATCAGAATTACCCCTGACTTCTCCTCAGAAACTTTAAAAGCCAGAAGGGACTGGACAGATATCCTACAAGTCCTGAGAGAACATAGGTGCCCAGCCAGACTACTATACCTAGCAAAACTCTCTATCAACATAGATGGAGAAAACAAGATATTCCATGACAAAATCAAATTTAAACAATATCTACCCACAAACCCAGCCCTACAGAAAATTCTTGAAGGAAAATTCCAACCCAGAGAAGAAAACTACACCCAAGAAAACAAAGGGGATAGAAAACCCCTCAGCAACTAAACCAAAAGAGGCACAGGACCATCACCTATACCAAACTAATGGGAAACAACAACCCCAGGTCACTAATATCCATCAATATCAATGGTCTCAACTCCCCAATAAAAAGACACAGATTTACAGAGTGGATCCACAAGCAAGACCCGTCCATTTGCTGCACACAAGAAACACATCTCACTACCAGAGATAGTCACTACCTCAGAGTAAAGGGCTGGGAAAAGGTTTTCCAAGCAAGTGGACCCAGGAAGCAAGCTGGAGTAGCCATCCTAATATCAAACAAAACAAACTTCCAACTGAAGTTAATGAAAAAAGACAGAGAAGGTCATTATATACTCATTAAAGGGAACATTCATCAAGAGGAAATCTCAATATTGAACATATATGCCCCAAAATCAAAGCCACCTACATTTGTAAAAGAAACGCTTCTAAAACTGAAACTGCACCTTGATCACAATACATTAGTAGTGGGAGACTTCAACACCCCACTCACAACAATGGACAGATCATCAAGACTGAGGCCAAACAGAGAAATATTGAGTCTAACAGAGATCATGAAACAAATGGACCTAACAGATATCTACAGAACGTTTCACCCAAACACAAAGGAATACACTTTCTTCTCAGTACCTCACAGAACCTTCTCCAAAATCGACCACATAGTCAGACACAAAGATAGTCTCAACAGATGAAAGAAAATTGAAATAACACCTTGTATCTTATCAGACCACAGTGGAATAAAGCTGGTCTTCAATAACAAAAGAATCAACAGAAAGCCTACACTCACATGGAAATTGAACAGCTCCTTACTGGATGACTACTGGGTCAGGGAAGAAATAAAGAAGGAATTCAAAGACTTCTTAAAATCCAACAACAATGAAGGCACAACATACCAAAATCTATGGGATACAATGAAAGCTGTGCTACGAGGAAAGTTCATAGCACTAAGTGCCTTCAAAAAGAAAATTGTGACAGCTCATATTAGCGAATTAACAGCTAAGCTGGGTGAATTGGAAAAAAAAGAAGCAAACACTCCCAAGAGGAGCAAAAGGCAGGAAATCATTAAACTTAGGGCTGAAATCAACAACTTAGAAACAAAAAGAACTATACAAAGAATCAATGAAACCAAGAGTTGGTTCTTCAAGAAAACCAACAAAATAGACAGACCCCACCCAAATTAACTAAAAGGCAGAGGGAAATAACCCAAATCAACAAAATCAGTAATGAAAAGGGAGAAATAACAACAGACATTGAGGAGACCCAGAAAATACTTGTGTCCTACTTTAAAAATCTATATTCCACCAAATTTGAAAACCTAAGCGAAAGGGACAATTTCCTTGATAGATTCCACCTACCAAAACTAAATCAAGATCAGATTAACAGATTAAAGAGCCCAATAACCCCTAAGGAAATAGAAACGGTCATTAAAAATCTCCCAACCAAAAAAAAAAAAAAAAAAGCCCAGGGCCAGATGCCTTTAGCACGGAATTCTACCGGACCTTCAAAGAGGAGCTAACACCAGTACTCTTCAAACTCTTACACCACATAGAATCAGAAAGAACACTGCCAAACTCATTCTATGAGGCCACTGTCACTCTGATTCCTAAACCACACAAAGACCCAACAAAGAAAGAGAACTTCAGACCAATCTCCCTCATGAACATAGATGCAAAAATACTTAATAAAATACTAGCAAACCAAATTCAAGAACACATCAAAAGTATCATACATCATGATCAAGTAGGCTTCATCCCAGGAATGCAGGGATGGTTCAACATATGAAAGTCTATCAACGTAGTTCACCATATAAACAAGATGAAAGAAAAAATCACATGATAATCTCGCTAGATGCAGAAAAAGCATTTGACAAAATCCAACACCCCTTCATGCTAAAAGTTCTGGAGAGAACGGATACCTAGTAATAATAAAGGCAGTATACAGCAGGCCAGTGGCCAACATCAAATTAAATGGAGAGAAGCTTGAAGCATTTCCTCTAAACTCAGGGACAAGACAAGGATGTCCACTTTCACCATACCTCTTCAATATAATACTTGAAGTTCTTGCCAGAGCAATAAGACAACTAAAGGAGATCAAAGGGATAAATATTGGAAACGAAGAAGTCAAATTATCCCTATTTGCAGATGATATGTAGTATACATAAGCGACCCCAAAAATTCCTCCAGAGAACTCTTGCAGCTGATAATCACCTTCAGAAAGGTGGCTAGATACAAAGTTAACTCAAACAAATCAGAAGCCCTTCCATATACAACAAACAAATGTACCGAGAAAGAAATAAGGGAAACAACCCCCTTCACAATAGCCACAAACAATATAAAATACCTGGAGGTAACTCTAACCAAACAAGTAAAGGAACTATACAACAAGAACTTCAAGCCATCGGGTTTACAACCAAATGCCTCTTCACAGAATCATAAGGAAGTTTCCTCATCTATGTTTATAGCAGCCTTATTTGTAATAGCTAGAAACTGGAAACAACCCAGATGTCCCTCAACCAAAGAATGGGTTAAAAAACTGTGGTACATCTACACAATGGAATATTATTCAGCTATCAGGAACAATGAAATTATGCAATTTTCAGCCAAATGGATGGAACTGGAAAAGCTCATCCTGAGTGAGCTAACCCAGACTCAGAAGGATTCACATGGCATCTATTCACTTATAGTAGGATTTTAGCTATATAGTATAGGATATCTGTACTACAACCAACACACCAAAAGGAACATGGACATACACTTTTTTTTCTTTTTCCTTTCTTTTTTTGTTGTTGTTCTTTGTTTTTGTGGGTTTGTGTGTTTGTTGGTCTTTTTTTTAGTTTTCCCCTCATTGCAAGGAGATACCTTTCACTGGCAGTACTGCCTCGTAGGCCCCTGGTGTATGAAGAGGCTCTTGGCCCTCATATGGCTCGTGAACTGTGTCGAGGGACTGTTATGTAGGGACACTCCACCCCAGAGGAACAAGAGGGAAAGGTTAGGGGGTAGAGGATGGGAGGGTGGGGCTGGGAAGCAGGGGAAAGAGTATAATATGATAGAGATGTAACCTGAAGCAACAAACAAATAAATTTATTAATTAAAAAAAGCAGGTAACAATTTTGAAACACTGTAAATAAAATACAGGTTACAGCCGTTCATCCTGGTTTTATAAACCTCCAAGTGTCGAAAAAACTGAGAGCTAAGGTAAAATATATGAAAAGTGTGGTGTTAGCCCACGCCTTTAACTTCAGCAGAGACGGGAGGAGCACCATACAGTTAGTGGACTTATAAATTCTAGAGTTACACGGAACAGAGTGATGAGGGTGCACACCCTTAATCCCATCATTCAAGAAGAGTACACCCTTAATCCCAACAAACTAGAGACAGAAACAGGCAGATCTCAGAGCTCAAGGTCAGCCTGATAAAAAACAAACTCTAAATAGAGAAAAACTTCGATCCAGGAGAGGTGGAACACATCTTTAATCCCTTCAGATGGGAACCACAGGTCTTTGATCCCAATAATTAGAATGCAGAGACAGACACATAGGATTTGGAAGGACTTAAGTTTAAAAGCTACTTAAAAAGGGCTACTCAATACAAACAAATTGTCCTTTGAGATCTCAAAATACATACACTAAAGCTTGTTTAGCACCAAAATAACAAAATAATTTCTTCTTTAATCCACATTGAAATATAGTACTTTATAATTGTCAAAAAACCATAATTGCTTCAGGAGAAATATTACCTGACCCCCCCACCCAAAAAAAAAAGGGTAATTGTCCCAGAGTTAGGATTAGGGCAGGGCTCTGTTCCTATCTTTCCAGGAGATTTAAAGCATCCATTCAAGGAACCAGGGACAACTGGACAACGGAAACCTCGACAGAAAACAGAATCAGACCAACAAACACACAAACCCACAAAAACAAAGAATATCAACAAAAAAAGAGAAGGGAAAAGGAAAGAGAAAAAAAGAAAAAAAGAAGGAAAAAGAAAAAGATAAAAAAAAAATTATGTCCTTGTTCCTTTTGATGTGTTGGTTGTAGTACAGATATCCTGTACGATATAGTTAAAATCCTACTATAAGTGAATAGATGCCATGTGCATCCTTCTGAGACTGGGTTAGCTCACTCAGGATGAGCTCCTCTAGTTTCATCCATTTGGTTGCAAATTGCATGATTTCATTGTTTCTGATAGCTGAGTAATATTCCATTGTATAGATGTACCACGATTTTTTAATCCATTCTTCAGTTGAGGGACATCTGGGTTGTTTCCAATTTCTAGCTATTACAAATAAGGCTGCTATCATACCTAGAGATACTTAAAAATAAAATGTGAAGCTCTGACCTCTTGATACCAACCGTCTAAAACGGTCTAGGATAGTTAAAACAAACTCCTAGTCATGCAAACATGTCTCTTTGTTAGCTACTATGACAGTCTATCACAGATATTCTCTAAACTACCCAATAATCAAGTTGCTAAGAGACAAGCAACATTTGCTTATCTAAATACAAGAGATGGATAGGGCATCTTCAAAAACCCCTAGAGATCTGCAGAATATGGCATTCAAAGATGTTATCTTAAATCAAGATTTTTTTTTTGATATCGAGACATATCAGCGCCTGACAGCACCCCTTATTCTACTCCAAGTAGAAGATAAGCATCGAAGAACCTCCACTGTAAGATGGTTGAATTAGTGGCAAGCCTTTCTCTTGGCATGAAAAAACCCCTTGCACCAACTGCAGACAGACTGCTGTCCAAAAAGGACAAAACTTGGTAGCAGGGAAGTCGACAGCCTAACTCTGCCAAGACAGGGTAGGTAAGTCCTTCATAATCTCTGCTCTACAACAAATGTCTGTCAGAGAAACAGGACCCAAAGCCTGAAGATGGATGCTGGAATGTATGGAGAGAAAATGGGAACTGTCCAGGCAGTCATTGGTATGTTCTTTCTTAGTTTTGGAAGCTGCAGGCTCTGCACTTCCTATATAAGCAAATATATTTATCCCTCTCAGGTCTCTGAGGTGGTTGAAGAATAGACAGATAGAATCTTATAGTTAAATTTTGAACTGTTTAGGAATCAAGAGGGTGTTATAGATCTAAGAAGATACTCTTAAAAGTGTGTTGCAAGAGAGTATGAATGTTGAGTCACATATAGACCTTTAAACTCATGGAGTTGGGTAGATAGTAGAATGTTAAAGTCAGGGGCCAAATAGGTATAAACTGAACATTGGGAAGGTATACTGGGCCAATTTACTCTCATAAATGTGGCATATTTATATCTATTGTTTTGTATAATACTTACTGTTATAAGAGAAGGAACCAGCTGTTGGACTGAAAGGGGAAACTTCTGGAGGGAAGAGGGTGGAAGGGTGGGATAGGAAGGGGGAATAGGGAGGGGTTTGTTACTGAGATGTAACTTGAAGAAAAAAAAAATAAAGTATTAAAAAAAAAAAAAAACAGAATCAGACACCAAAGAAGACGAGTGGCCCAGATGATTCAGCCTTGCAGACTCCCTCAATAGCTGTTTCCATCAAAAGTCTACAACCTCAACAATTCAAAATCGCTAAGATCCTTCAGCTCCACACACTGCTCTAGCCAGAACTTCAGTAAAGCCTGGAAGTCCAGCTTCTGCCTACAAATTTCTTAGGACATCTAAACAGCTGTGCACAAAAAAACTGAACATAAAAGATTGTACTAACATTTTTAACCATTTTTCCATTCTGGTTTGGGCCCCAAACAGGTTTACTACGACCCAAATCAGCAGGAAGTCATTTTAAGAGAGCGACGTCCCACAGCCCACAGACTGGGAGAAAATCTTCACCAACCCCACATCTGACAGAGGGCTAATATCCAAAATCTACAAAGAACTCAAGAAATTAAATGCCAAGAAACCAAATAATCCAATCAAAAAATGGGGGACAGAGCTATATAGAGAATTCACAAAGGAGGAATCCCTAATGGCCGAGAGACACTTGAAGAAATGCTCAACATCCTTAATCATCAGAGAAATGAAACTCAAGACGACTCTGAGATTCCATCTCACACCTGTCAGAATGGCTAGGATCAAAAACTCAAATGACAGCACATGCTGGCGAGGGTGTAGAGAAAGGGGTACCCTACTCCATTGCTGGTGGGAATGCAGGCTTGTGCAACCACTATGGAGGTCAGTCTGGCGATATCTTAGAAAACTTGGAATAGCTCTGCCTCAGGACCCAGCCATACCACTTCTGGGTATACACTCAAATGCCTCTTCATGGAATCATAAGGAAGTTTCCTCATCTGTGTTTATAGCAGCCTTATTTGTAATAGCTAGAAACTGGAAACAACCCAGATGTCCCTCAACCAAAGAATGGGTTAAAAAACTGTGGTACATCTACACAATGGAATATTATTCAGCTATCAGGAACAATGAAATTATGCAATTTGCAGCAAAATGGATGGAACTAGAAATGCTCATCCTGAGTGAACTAACCCAGACTCAGAAGGACACATATGGCATCTTTTCACCTATAGTAGGATTTTAGCTATATAGTTGAAGGTATCTATACTACAACTAACACACCAAAGGGAAGTTGGACATAGACTTATTATTTTTAATTTTTATTTTTTATTTATTTTTTATATATTAGTTATATTGTTTTTCTATTTTTTAGTCTTTTTTATCTATTGTATGCTTATTGATATGTTTGTTTAGTAGTTCTCTCTCCCAGGCAAAAGACACTTTTCACTGATGGTACTGCTTCGTAGATCCCCAATGAATGAAGAGGCTCTTGGTCCTCATACGACCTCTCAACTGAGATGAAGGACTATTATATAATGACACCCCATCCCAGAGAAATGGGATGGAAGGGTTAGGAGGTAAAGAAAAAAAAAGAAATGTGATGTTTCGGCCTTTTACTACTAACTGTCATAAACTGTTTAGGATAATTAAGAAATGCAAACTAATGGTTATGCAAGCCAGTCATTCTGTTAGGTACTATGACAGCCTATTATAGTTACTTGCTAAGCTAATCAGAAATAAACCTGCTAAGAGACAAGCAACATTTGCTTACCCTAATATAAGAGATAGATAGGGCCTCTTCAAAAAACCTCAAGAGATCTGCAGAATATGGCATTCAAAGATGTTTTCATAACTTTAGATTTTTTTTTAAATACTTTATTTTTTTTTCTTCAAGTTACATCTCAGTAACAAACCCCTCCCTATTCCCCCTTCCTATCCTGCCCTTCCACCCTCTTCCCCCCAGAAGTTTTCCCTTTCAGTCCAACAGATGGTTCCTTCTCTTATAACAGTATTATACAAAACAATAGATATAAATATGCCACATTTATGAGAGTTAAATGGCCCAGTATACCTTCCCAATGTCCAGTTTATATGTATTTGGCCCCTGACTTTAACATTCTACTATCTAACCAACTCCATGAGTTTAAAGGTCTATATGTGACTCAACATTCATACTATCTTGCAACACACTTTTAAGAGTATCTTCTTAGATTTATAATACCCTCTCGATTCCTAAACAATTCAAAATTTAACTATGAGACTCTAGCTGTCTATTCTTCAACCACCTCAGACACCTGAGAGGGATAAATACATTTGCTTATATAGGAAGTGCAGGGCCTACAGCTTCCAAAACTAAGAAAGAACATACCAATGACTGCCTGGACAGTTCCCATTTTCTCTCCATACATTCCAGCATCAGTCTTCAGCCTTTGGGTCCTGTTTCTCTGACAGACATTTGTTGTAGAGCAGGGATTATGAAGGATTTACCTACCCTGTCTTGGCAGAGTTAGGCTGTCGACTTCCCTGCTACCAAGTTTTGTCCTTTTTGGACAGCAGTCTGTCTGCAGTTGGTGAAAGGGGTTTTTTCATGCCAAGAGAAAGGCTTGCCACTAATTCAACCATCTTACAGTGGAGGTTCTTCGATGCTTATCTTCTACTTGGAGTAGAATAGGAGGTGCTGTCAGGCGCTGATATGTCTCGATATCAAAAAAAAATCTTGATTTAAGATAACATCTTTGAATGCCATATTCTGCAGATCTCTAGGGGTTTTTGAAGATGCCCTATCCATCTCTTGTATTTAGATAAGCAAATGTTACTTGTCTCTTAGCAACTTGATTACTGGGTAGTTTAGAATATCTGTGATAGACTGTCATGGTAGCTAACAAAGTGACATGTTTGCATGACTAGGAGTTTGTTTTACTTAACTATCCTAGACCGTTTTAGACGGTTGGTATCAAGAGGTCAGAGCTTCACATTTTATTTTTAAGTATCTCTAGGTATGATACCATTAGGAAGCGTTACCTTTAAATTTGTATCAATATACAAAGATCTATTTAATTGTGGTTAAATATACTCTTAATTATGTATCAATATACCAAGATCAATGCCTATGTAGCCCAATATAATCTTAATATTACGTCCATATGCAAGGGTCAATACCATTGTGGCCAACTATAATCTTAATTTTGTATCAATATACAAAGATCAATACTGATGTAATCCAATACAATCTTATTTTTGCACAATAAACAATGGTCAATACCACTTTAGCCAAATAAACTACTAATTTTCTATCAATATACAAAGGTATAAGGGCATATTCAATAATCTGCCCCTTCTTCTTGGACCTTCCTGTGCTATGTCTATATCTCATTTTTCTCAAGCCCATGCACTCCTACATAGGAGAGGAAGAAGGATACAGAAAAGGAAAAGTAGGAATTCCCTGGGGCTAACCTCCAAAACCCATTAAGACAGGACCATTTATCAGCTTGTAGTCTCTTCCCCTACATATCAGAGTTTTCAGTTATCCTTCAAATAACCTAAAAGAAGGGCGGAGAAACACCTTCCCCATCCACTGGGCATGGGACATCGCTCTCTTAAAGTGACTTCCTGCTGATTTGGGTCATAATAGACCTGTTTGGGGCCCGAATCCAAATGGGAAAAATGATTAAAATGTTAGTACACTCCTTTTATGTTCAGTCCTTCTGTTCTCAGCTGTTTAGATGACCTAAGGGGTTTATAGGGAGAAGCTGATCTTGCAGGCTTCACTGAGGTTCCTGCCGGGGCATTGTGTAGAGCTGAGAGGTCCCAGTGACATTGGATTGCTGTGGTGGTTGCAGGCCCCCAATGGAGACAGTCTGCCAGGCAGAATCAACTGGGTCACTCATCCTCCTTGGTGCCTGATTCTGCTCTCTGCTGAGGATTCCACTGTCCAGCCATCCCCGGGCTCCCCTAATGGACTCTTTGATTCTCCAGGTGCCTCTCCAAATGGGAGTTCCCAAATCCCGGGTTAAGTGGCTTCCGTGTCTGTGAGAGATGTGGAGAGCCTTTCCCTGGGACTTTTAACAGTCCCTTGGGAGCTGTGAGTGTTCCCGGGGGGGGGGTCTAGCCCCTCCGGTTTTTGCACAGTGCCCAATAACTCTGTGTTTTTTATGGCTCTTTTTTCCCCGCGTTCAAAATGCGTCAGTGTAGGTCGCCGCCATCTTGGCCCGCCTGCATCTTCTAGTTTCTATAGTGATTTTTGAAACAGTCTAGTGTTTATTGAAGAAATAGATTCTGCTAGTTGGCAGTACCAATAAAACCAAAGAAACTTCATGAAATGTTCCCTATATAGTTTTTTCCTTTAAATTATATATGTTTTGAGAATTTCATACATGAGTACAATATTTACATCATTTCTTGCTCCCTCCACCTTCCCCAATTCCTGTGTTATAATGGGTTTTGATTTCTTAACCTAATATTCCCAAAATAGAATTTACCAACTAAGTAAGGCAACTGGCATACTGGATTTGTTTCAAATTCCCTACTGTCTTTTATGCAGGGCAGGTGAGTTAGACTCTTTGAGTCTTCTCTTCAAGTCCCCAGCCTAATGTCATCAGCAGTAACAGCAGCAGCAGCAGACACGGGTGGGGGCTTCAGTTCCTCCCATGGTCTGAATTCCATTAGTGGGAAACCACTGCCACAGCTGGATCTCTTTATGAAATTCAAACAGTTGCCTAACCTCTTGCCTCTGGGAGGAAAAGTTCATGGGCCCACATGACCACATTTTGTGGTTTTTAATGAATCTGTGAAATTTAAACTGTTTTGCAAAATGAAGAAGAAAAAAAATAAATAAGTGGCTACAAGACATCTGGCTGGTATCTGCAGGAATTTGCTTTCTTATTTTTTCTTCATGTCTCCATAAAGTTTGTCCTATCTGTCACTCCTCATTTCATTTGAGTTTCTGCAGGCAGTAAGATCAGGGAAGAGTCCTGGGGACAGAAATATTGTGTCTGGATCCAGGTGTGGCTTCCTGTTTGGTGGAAACAGTGGCAGTGATGCAAGAGAAGCCCTGAACCTTGGTTTAGAATATGGCTGTTTAGTAGACACACCGGCAACCCCCAGGGATCTGTAGCATGTCTCTCTTGAAATAGTGCATACTGTGCAGATTTGTCCAAGATTCAATTCTAGATGTTTAGAGTTGTTGCATAAACAACATAGAGACAGGCAAGATAAGGAAAAAAAGATTCAGGGGAGAAAAATCAATTCTTTATAGTTTTGATCAGATATAACAAATTGTGTGCCAGAATGATTGAATCTAACAATCTAACTTGCTTTAATGTGTGTGTGTGTGTGTGTGTGTGTGTGTGTGCACACGCACATGCATTTATAGACACAGTAAATGTCTAAACAACTAAGGTGAAGAAAAGTATTTAAAACTTAAGTATAGAAAACTTCAACCACTATAAACTAAAAAATCCAGATATTTGCAGCATTGTGTTTTTTGAGATTAGCTACATGGAAATAAAATATTAATTTATTTCATCTGACAGATACTGCCTTTTCATTTGGCAATAAATAAAATTGAATAACTCAGACAAGGGAAACGTATAATCAAGATAGCTTTAAATAATTAGTATTATGGAGAACCTCTAAGAACATGATTAAGTGACAGTCACAAAAGTGACATCATTTGAAAGGTCATAAGACTTAAAGACATGATTTATAGGCTTATCTGAATTTAGATAATATTTGTTGATCATCTGATACACATTAGAGGATACTTTAAACATTTTATGTTGAATAACTCTCATTGCATTGCATAACAATGAGGTAATAACATCAATTTCTCAATGGGGAAAAACAAATAGTGATATGATAACACCTTGAAAAAAAAACTACAAAGAATATCCTTGGGATGGTGGTGTTTTGCAACCTAAGACAGGAGGATCTTGGCAAGACCTTGTTTCAAAGACAAAATAATGCAAAACGGAACAAAGCCAAAAGTATGTAAAGAACAGAAATGATATTTATCCACTAAATTCCTAAATTCTTTGTGTCTTAATTTGATTCCAGAGTTTGAATTATGTACTTATATATTATGTAAAACAACAACTTCGTTTTATGTTTCAAACTCAACCATACCACCCAGAAGCCAAAAATGTACTTTTAAAAAAATATTATGCCCATAGAAAACAAACATTTCAATGAAATATATTCTGTCTACCCTCCATCTACTAATATTTGTGGAAAGTGATTAATCATTTTAAAAAACTTATTTTTGTATGACAAAAGATTTCTAGGATAAATCATTGAGAAATGAACTATTTTGTATATGAATGGTTCATACAGAGGTATCTAAATCATTGAAACTAAAATTACATTTCAAATTAACAATAATGCCTCATATGCCTTAAGCACAAAAATATTAAGGGAATTAAAAAATATAAACATTTCAGTCAGTTAATTGAAGTGGCTGGATTTTGTTTTGTTCTGTTTTTAATTAAATTACCTTGTTAATTCTCTATTTGTCCTGGTGTGTTATAAATATGTGTAAGCAAGTAATAATAGCTCATACATTATGTAGTTCCATCTTGTATACCCTACGATACACTTTGTTAGTTATCATTGTATACTAACTATATTGAGTAACAGTAACATAAAGTTAGAAGTATCCCTGAATGAAAACATTATGTGTTACTGTAAGAACTATTTAAATATGTGAACATGTCTGTTATCATAGCTTGGAAAATAAAGCACTAATAGAAAAATAATTTTTAAAAAAAGATCAAAAGGTCCTTATCAGAAAGATCACTGGCCTCACACAACACATGATCTCCCTCTGCAATGATGACTTATCTAATCTCAATAAACTCACAGGGAAACTGAGGTCGAACTAATTCAAATGACTTAAGGTTAGATAGAGCTAAGCTTACAATTTCCAGTCCTGAGAATACTGTTCTTGATGTCATGTGTGCCCTCCTGGTGGTATCTGCATTCTCCATCTGTGGCCTTATACTAAGTAGCTATCCAGCAGAAAGAACATGAGTTAGGTTAAAGCCCCACAATCAACAGACACATATTGCAATCAAAAGAATGTCTTACAGGGTGTTTGGACTCTTGCTTATTTTGAATTCTCATTCTTTGTAATTTTACCTTGAACACTTTCTCCTGCCAGTCAGCCAAACAACTTCCCACACATACAACGTGCAAACCACACAAGCAAGTTTCTACCTTCTCTTCAATTTGCTGGTGGACTAGTGCATAGTGCCTTCTATCATTTATAGGCAACATCTCTTCCAGATACATTGAATCTTTCTAATTAAACCATTCTACAATGTTATATATATGCATATATAATTACAGATCTTTTATAAGTATTAAAATAATTAGACATCATTTAAATGTCAAAAAATTTTTAAAGAAATTCTGGCCCTTTAATTTTTTTAAATTTTAAAATTATGTGAATATATGTGTGTGAGTGCATGCATGTAATTGTAGGTAGCCAGCAAGAGCTTACTGGAGGGCATCAGACCCACTGCAGTTGCAGTTACAGGCATTTGTGAGCCACCTTGCAAGAGTGCTTGGGACTGAACTTGGCTCCTCTGCAAGAACAGCAAGTACTTTTAACCACTGAACCATCTCTCCATCCCTGAAATCTTGGTCTGTAGGAAGAGATGTCAGCAGTGTGAGAGCAGTAAGTTGGCTATCCCAAAAAGCCCCTCAGAGGTTGGATTGACCACATACTCAGTCAACATGAGACATGTGTTTGGGTGTGTGCAAATAGAACAGGTGTTAGGATACAATAGTTCAAGACCTCTGAAATCTTCATTCCTGCTTTCCAAAATCCATCTGTAGACAATATTGACAATTTGCTACTTTATTCAGGAGCTGAGTAACAAAAGTGAGTTAGTAAAGAAATGCAAGCTTTCAGAACCCAATGCTAAGCCTTGGGACATGTAGCTATTCTTTGTCATCACTGATCTGCCGAGGCTGACATTAGTTCTTGCATTTTGTTTATTACCATTAACTGTATTTACACATGACCTGTTTTTTAAAGCAGAACTCAGATGGAATTTTTAGCACTATTTATGTTAGCTTATTACACTGGGAACTAATGACAACTTGAATAATTTTTAGTCCCTTGAGGAAGGCATTTTATGGTAATCTAGTTTCTAATGCTGTGTTTGCCCAAGGGACCGTGACATATTGTGGCTGCCATTATAAGTTATCATTCCTATGCACAGCAAATCTCTCTAACAATCTTGAGACTTTCTGATATTACTGGGTTCTTCTTGTTTCTGGTGCTTTTGGATTCCTTAGGGATGAGTGAACATAAACTGGTAAGAAAATTAATTTTATGTTGTTGTCAGTTACTATGGGAACAAAATGATGCTTGTTCTATGGCACAATTTCTATCTGGATTATATTCACTTTCTCTCTTATTGTCTTGTGGGTGCATTTTAGGTTTTTTTTTGTACAGAATATTATATACAGTTCAGTGGTTTTCCCACTTTTGGCATCTTCTGAAAGGCTGTGGTTGAAAATTCCACACCACATGGCTCACTTAGAAGGCCTGAAACTCTAATTCCCACACCTCCACAGTCATAAGGAAACCAACATATGTGTGAGAGTACCACAGTGAGTTCTGTAGGCTGAGTGAGAAGGCAGAGGTGTTGCCTACCCTCTGCACTTGTGGTCTCCAGATCCAAGGTCCTGAGAATCCTATCCTCCAAAATAAACATTAATATTCCACCTACCAAACCTGTGTATCAAACTCTGTGTTTGAAAAAAAAGGACCAGGTACAAAGCAAAGTCCAGAATTGTTACCAAACAAATCATGATGTGTTATATCCAGCCATGACAACACAGGTCACAGCCTATGTGTTCAATCATTAGATTGATTCTCACATGCTTTTTCACATAGAGAAGCATCACTGATTTCAAAATTCTAGTGGGGAAACCAAGTCCGAAGATTTACTGGGCTAAAAGATTTGTTTAAATTCACAGGTCCTTAAATCCAAATCTTCCAGCTTTCATGCCTATTCTCCTCCAAAGTCTGGCTTTAATGGGTAATATTGATATATTAATTGAATAGTCACATATTTGCAGATATCTTCATTGTGGAAAATTTTAGTCAAACACTAAAATAGGTAAAGAAAATGATGCATTGTTAAAAACTTGGGCAATTCTTTAATTACTCAATCTCTTTTTTAGTACCACTGTGTTAAAGATATCCGCAACCATAACTTCGCTTCATATATAAATCCTTAGTATACATCATAAATTGTAATTTTTTGTAATCATCAATCCTCAATCATAATAAACTCAATAAAATATTCTCATTGTTATTTGCAATGTGATTAGTTAACACTAACTTTGTTCATTTGGTTTGTTTGAACTAAGATGAAAACAAGGACCACTTGTTACATTTATTTGTTTATAGCTCTTTCATTCTTTAGAAGTCCCTTTAATTTCATGTCATTAGTTATTAGAAGACTTTGTATTTTTATTTTTGAGTCATGAGGATTATTCACATTCTCAATTTAAGTGATGCATCATCTTCTTCTTCCTCCTCTTCTGTCAATTCATATTTCCCTCTCGTCATTTTAAATGTGGGTTCTTGAATATATGATAAGGATATTTTAGACATTGGCATGTCACAAAAGACAGACATTTACCTATTCTTCAGCTTGGATTCTGCCCCCCCTCTTCCTATGCTATTCTTGCTTCCCCCATGTCTTATCTCATCCAGTGGCTTAATATTTCATCAGTATAAGATATTTCTTTCTTACTTCCACAGGAAAATTTCAACTCTGGTTTTGGTTTTCTCTTGCTGGCCCATATGTAACAATCTTTTCCCAATAAAATATAGTGGTGGCCTTTACCTAGTGCTTATCAAGGATCTGACAATGGAGAACCAAACTTCCTGAATGCTAACCATGCCCTTAGAGTCTTTTGCTCAATAAGACATATGTGCTTCACTAAAAGTCAAGTTTTACTTTAATTTTAGAAGATTCACAGTTGTATGGAAAGTTTCAGAATAAAGCCTCTTCAAAACCACATGAGACAATGTCCAGTGTAATAAATCAAAGTTTCTGACAGTAGGTGAGTATCTCTCTCTGTTCCTTCAGAAAATTCTGTGGTGTATTTTGATGTACCAAAAATTCAAAATCATATGAGCACACTGTTTTGGATTACTCTACCTGTTATAGCTTTATAGATTAAGAATAGGTAATCTATATATCAGAATGACAGTTTTCATTTTATTTTCTTCTAAGTGTCTGTTGTTGCCCATTTTCACTATACTTGTAGTATTATGGGCTTCATACATTTAAAGAGCACAGAATAAAAGTTGCCAGATGAATTTTATGTCTTTGGAATACAAGTCCTATAACAGTGTGTTTCCTGGGAAAGATCAAAGGACATTTAAAAAATGTTTATTTATTACTTCAAGTTACATCTCCATCATAGTGCCCTCTTTCCACCCCTCCCATTCCCATCCTCCCACCCTCTACCCCCATCCCTCTCTCCTATTCCTGTGGAATGGAGTGTCCCTACATATCCTCGCCCACCCAAGTTCAGAAGTCATATGAGGGCTAAGAGCTTCCTCATATACTGGGGCCTACATGACAGCACCACTAGGGCAAAGTGTCTCATTAACAGGTAACAAAGTCTATGTTCCTGTTCCCTTTGGTGCATTGGTTGTAGTATAGTTATCCTATACTATATGGCTAAAATCCGATTATAAGTGAATAGATGCTATGTGCATCTTTCTGAGTCTGGGTTAGCTCCCTCAAGATGAGCTTCTCTAGTTCCATCCATTTGGCTGCAAATTGCATGATTCCATTGTTTCTGATGACTGAGTAGTATTCCATTGTGTAGATGTATCACAGTTTTTTTTTTTAATCCATTCTTCAGTTGAGGGACATCTGGGTTGTTTCCAATTTCTAGCTGTTACAAAAAAGGCTGCAATGAACATAGATGAGGAAATGTCCTTGTGGTTTGGTGAGGAATCATTTGAATGTATACCCAGAAGTGGTATGGTTAGGTCTTGAGGTAGAGCTATTCCTAATGTTCTAAGATATCTCCAGACTGATTTCCATAGTGGTTGGACAAATTTGCACTCCCACCCAGCAATGGAGGAGTGTTCCCCTTTCTTCACAACCTTGCCTGCATGTGCTGTCATTTGAGATTTTGATCTTAGCCATTCTCAGGGTCATTTTGAGTTGCATTTCTCTGATGATTAAGGATGCTGAGCAATTCTTCAAGTGTCTCTCAGCCATTAGAGATTCCTCTTTTGTGAATTCTTGGTTTAGCTCTGTTTCCCATTTTTTTGGTTGGATTATTTGATTTCTTGGTGTTAATTTCTTGAGGTTTTTTAAAAATAAATTTTGGTTATTATCCCTCTGTTAGATGTGAGGTTGGTAAAGATCTTTTCCCAATCTGTAGGTTGCCATTTTGTTCGAATGACAGTGTCTTGCCCTACAGAAGCTTTTCAGTTTCATGAGGTTCCATTTATTGATTGTTGGTCTTAGAGCCTGAGCTGTTGGTGTTCTTTTCAGGAAGTAGTCACCTGTGCCAATGAGTTCAAGTCTTTTGCCCACTTTCTCTTCTTTTTGATTTAATGTGTCTGGCTTTATGTTCAAGTCTTTGATCCACTTGGACTCAAGTTTTGTGCAAGGTGATAAGTATGGGTCAATTTGCATTCTTTTACATGTCGACATCCAGTTAGATTAGCAAAATTTGTTGAAGATGCTGTCCTTTTTACACTGTACGGTTTTGGCTTCTTTTTCAAAAATTAAATAACCATAGGAAATTAAGTGTCCATAGGAGTGTGGGTTTATTTCTGGGTCTTCAATTCAAATCCATTGATCAACTGATCTGTTTATATACCAGTACTATGCTGTTTTTATTACTATTTCTCTGTAGTACAGCTTGAAATCTGGGATGGTGATACCTCCTGATTTTTTTTTATTATTATACAAGATTGATTTAGCTATTCTGGGTTTTTTCTTATTCCTTATGAAGTTGAGAGAAAGAGCAACTTCAGACCAATTTCCCTATTCAACGTAGATGCAAAAATACTTAATAAAATACTAGCAAACTGAATCCAAGAACACATCAAAAGTATCATACACCATGATCAAATAGGCTTCATTCCAGGAATGCAGGGACAGTTCAACATATGAAAATCCATCAACGTAATTCACCATATAAACAATCTGAAAGAAAAAAAAAAAAAACACATGATCATCTCATTAGATGCTGAAAAAGCATTTGACAAAATCCAACACCCCTTCATGCTAAAAGTCTCGAGAAAGCTAGCATACAAGAACTGTACCTAGAAATAATAAAGGTGATACACAACAATCCAGTAGCCAACATCACACTAAACGGAAAGAAACTTGAAGCATTTCCTCTAAAATCAGAGATGAGGCAAGGATGCCCACTCTCCCCATATCTCTTCAATATAGTACTTGAAGTCCTAGCCAGGGCAATAAGACAACTAAAGGAGATCAAAGGGATACAAATTGGAAAGGAAGAAGTCAAATTATCCCTTTGCAGATGATATGATAGTATACATAAGTGACCCCAAAAATTCCACCAGAGAACTACTACAACTGATAAACACCTTCAGCAAGGTGGCTGGATACAAAATTAATGCAAAAAATTCGGAAGCCCTTCTTTATACAAAAGATAAATGGGCTGAGAAAGAAATTAGGAAAATAACATCCTTCACAATAGCCACAAATAATATAAAATACCTGGGGGGTAACTCTAACCAAGCAAGTGAAAGACTTGTATGACAAGAACTTCAAGTCCTTGAAG
Source organism: Lophiomys imhausi (assembly GCA_907164525.1). Taxonomy (NCBI): domain Eukaryota; kingdom Metazoa; phylum Chordata; class Mammalia; order Rodentia; family Muridae; genus Lophiomys; species Lophiomys imhausi. Next base: position 294,046 of record CAJQZJ010018033.1, read on the forward strand.
AAAGAAATTGAAGAGGACATCAGAAGATGGAAAGATCTCCCATGCTCATGGATAGGTAGGATCAACATAATAAAAATGGCCATCCTACCAAAAGCAATACACAGATTCAATGCAATTCCAATCAAAATACCAACACAATTCTTTACAGACCTGGAAAAATTCTCAACTTCATATGGAATAACAAAAAACCCAGACTAGCTAAATCTATCAAAGGACTTTTGAATCAACACAAGGATTCTTTCAGATCTATTCTCAACTACTTAATTGTTTCATTGAGATATAACCAACTTGAAACAAAATATGCACATGCATGTTACTAGTCTCTGTCTGTATTTCCCCTCTCTGTATAGAAGCCTAGCAACTCTTTTAAGGGAATAGTTGGTGCAGTTATCGGCTCACCTTAGATGTATATCATCTCTAAAGAATCCACTTCCTTGACAATTGTGTGAGATATCTTGAAAAACAAAAGGAATGTTTTGATGATACTTTTTTGTTTATTTTTATTTTAAGACATTGATACAAGAAGAAGAGAGACAAGGATTAGACTATAAAGTACAGTAGAGAACACTAGATTTTCCCTTCTCTCAATTTTGAAAATATTTGTTGTTTCCTTATGTTCTATGTGTTTTGGGTTGACAGAGGGATGAAAGAAGTGTGGTTGATTTAAAAGCTGGAATAAAATGAAGGTAGCTACTGGCTATCTGGAAAAATGCAACACCAATAAGAACTGGAGAAAGACCTAGGCTTAGAAGGTGGACAAATTCAAGTATGACTCCACAGATTTTGTGGTGGCCCATATGGATTTCTTTGTGTCTTTTTTACAAAGAACAGAATGATTTGCTACTCACAACAACAATGTGTGTTCATTGGCAAGACCATCATTTGCTGTAATCACACACACACACACACAAGCACACACTCATACAAGATTACAAATGGATGGTTACTCAGACTATGACACATAACAGTGATTTGTCACTACTATTGTTCTGTAGCAGTGTTAAAAAAAAAGATAATTTTTTTCCCAAAAACAAAACACAAGAAAAAAGAAACAGAAAATAAATGACTTTTTTGTGATCGTCAATGACGTTTTAAGTTAAATCATTCAATCACATAAACCTATTTGCTCAGGTCAGCATCATAGTTCTTGCTAACACTTTGTGTTTGGCTGGACTCTTTAAATATTTATACTTCTTTGTTTAGAAATTTTGTAGTTGTGATATATTTTTCTAGGCTGTTATAATTATTTGAAAACAAAACTAGGAACTTCTAGTAAAAATTTCTAAAAACTTAAAATACATGAAAGAGAAATGTACATTTTAATCTATTTCATTGGGGTAAAAAATGGATTTTTGTGATAGAACTGTTACAGATAAATTATCTTACACACACAAAAATACTGTAGGAACTGGAAGAAATCTAAAATTCAGAGTAGAAAATATTTATATTTTGAGAAATGATGTTTATGTAAAATGTACAATATGATGAGTCTATTTCATTTACAAAGAAAGGCATTTTTTTCAGTTGTTGGATCAGAATTACAGGAAGAAATGTTTTCCTCTGTGTGTTCAAAGATTGATTCAAACAATTTGTCAGTCTGAAAAGCAAAACCATGTAGTTCATAACATATGGAACTATACAGAATGTGTGATGCATTGTTTTCATTAATTCTAGGAAGTGAGATACCATAATGACTGGCTTTCCGTTTGAGGACCATGCTCTCCAAAATCATCAGAAATGCCTTCATTAAAAAAGACTGTCTTCATTTCCACTACCTTGAAGAGATTTCAACAGATTTATAAACATTTACCTGCAGCTGATCAGGCTTAATTTTCATTTAGTTGAGTGGGAGGAAATGTGATTGTTATATGGTGAAGTGTTTAGTCGTTTCTCTGCAGCTTAGGGAAGGCAGAGCAAAGGCTGCTTATATATGGAAAGTCAGGATCACCATTACTGTTATGGAGAATAAAGTTCTCTTGGAAAACAGAAAAATTTTAAAAGTCTCTGAGCAGTGGTAATTCATTATACAACTATTCAGGTTCCTACAAAATGTCTATGAATATGTTTGAAAAGTTAATAAGCAAATCAAATAGTATACGTAATATTAAGGGCTCTATGAGGCTGAAAGAATAAATAGGACTGCACATTCTTATAGAATCTGTTAGCTTGAAGCATTGAAAGTGATTTTTAAATGATTATTTCACGTGCGTGGTGGTTGATAAATTAAATGGCTTTCTAAATTTAGCTTATGAGTTAAAAATGATTATTTACCCCAAGCAGTTTGGCACAAGTTAAATACAAGTATCAGGAACCTTCTTTTTTGAAGAATGCTAAGATAAAACTACATGGCTTTTCTTTAAAATAGAAATAATTATATAGCAGCACAATATCTATAGTGAATATCTTAAAACAACTTGACGAGCAGAAGGGAAATTCTTCTTTGACTCTCCTTTCTAAATTTAAATAGGTTAAAGTTGGATTTTTAGGTGGTGTGATACACATATAAGAAATATTCTTCAACCTTAAAAATTAAAGATATCTTTCTATTTTCAGTAATGTGAGGCCAGGTTGCATTGTGTTAGCTACAATACAGAACAAATTATTTTAAGCGACATTTGGCGGACACTGAAGAACAAACACTCCTCAAGTGTGTGTGTGTGTGTGTGTGTGTGTGTGTGTGTGTGTGTGTGTGTG
>CAJQZJ010018033.1:296749-311967 GCA_907164525.1 Lophiomys imhausi
GTGTGTGTGTGTGTGTGTGTGTGTGTGTGTGTGTGTGTGTGTGTGTGTGTGCGTGCACCCATGATTGTGAATAGGTAGTAGGAGTCCTCCAGGAAAAATGGATCCTGAGGGAGAAGATGCACCACCCACAGGAGCTATCTGTGTTGAATGAAAGGCTCATCTCCCAAGAGAAAAATGACCTTGTTTCCTGGCTTTTGTTTCATTTTTTTCTATAAGTAACGATGCTGCTAGGAGAAAAACAGAGATCGATTGAGAAATTCTCTCTTCCAGTTTTGGCTAAAGCTGCAAATAAATTTATATTTCTATTCCCGCATATATTAGTCAATCTTCTCTTAATTTGGACTAGTGTTTGAACACAGAGGTGGGTCTTAGGTCCAAGGATATCAGTAATTGTTTGACTTACATGAGGAACTAATATATCTGAGTCATACAAGGAAGGAAAAGGATGGTTGTAGCCAGAAGGAGCAGAAATTGAAGATGGGCAAAAGGCACAGGTCAGTGCACGGGAAGGGGAATTACTAGGAACCCATACTTATAACTGATACCTGTCAGTAGCAAAATACATTGTATACCTAAAATTTGATTGGAGCAGAACTTACATTAATTATTCTTCTCATAGTAAATATAAAGCAAGGAAAATTCAAAGGTAACAGATAGGCATACAGCACAGACTGTGCCAACAGTTTCATACTATGGAATAACTCCAGAATTCACCCAGGCCAACCACTGTGAATGCAGAATGTTTCATGCCATTCATAACACCACAAATTCCAAAAAGAAGCGTATTCCCCCAAAACTTTACCTTTTAATAGACATTGATAGAAAAATATTTTCTAAATGAATTTAAGTATTTTATACATCAAGTACCTTTGATTCCTAAAGGAGCTATATAAAGTTTGGCTGCATTCTAAGACATGATTTTAAAAATGTCTTCACTTCTGAGGAGTGTCACACAGTGTGCCATGCTAGCCAGCTTCAACATCAGCCCAGAACACTTACTTTTTATTTTTTGCCTGTGAAAATGTCATTCTCTAATACTAAGGCAGAAGAGGGATTCAGTGTTTAGCATGAAGGATTACTAACTCGAAGATAAGACATTTATTTAGCTTAGAAGACTCCATTTGTAGATGAGGTTTGCAACACCAGTCTGGTCAAGGATAATTACAGCATTTTAAAAAACACAATCACAAAAAAAGGTTACAATGCATGTGCCCAGCATATAAATGTCCAGCTTTTAGCAATAAATTAATTCCTTCAACTCTTCTTTTGGTTTTTGCATGACAGTGGCTCTTTTGAAGAGGCCACTAGAATTAGTGTTCTGTTTTATAAAAGTCTATTGTCAAAAAAGCTAAGTCAGTTATAGAACTTTAAACTCATGGAGATGGTTAGAAGGTAGAAGGTTAAAGTCAGGGGCCAAATATGTATGAACTGGACATTGGGAAGGTATACTGGACCATTTAACTCTCATAAATGTGGCATAGTTAATTCTGCTGTTTTGTATAGAATTTACTGTTATAAGAGAAAGAACCATTTGTTGGATTGAAAAGGGAAGCTCCTCGGGGGGAAGAGGAGGGAAGGGTGGGATAGGAAGGGGGAATAGGGAAGGGTTTGTGACTGAGATGTAACTTGAAGAAAAAAAATAAAGTACTTATATAAAAAAAAAACTTTGTAATGGTGTGGTGATGAAGCAACTAGACCAACAGCAATCAGTCTTGGACAACTATTTCTTATTTGTCTGCACAACCTAAAATTTCAGTCACCACTTCCTTAATGCTTAGACATTCTCCAATGACTGCATCTTCACAACGCAAAAAAAAAAATTCAAGTTTCGTTTGCCGTATACACTAGTGAATACCTTAAATTCTCTTCATTAAAATTCCCAAATAAAACTTACATAAATAAAATGCATATGGGAGGATTTTGAATATTGAAAATAGACATTATTTGTGAAATTAAAATGTGTAACCCAAACCCAAGCAAAATATATTTGTTTTTAAACTTAATAATTTGATTATCCCTCAATTTAAGAAACTTATAATTGTTTTACACTTGATTTTTAATTTTTTTCAACTTCATTAAAAGTCTCTTAACCCTATTTATGTTCTCCTGGTGTGTAACTTGATTAAAAGTCTATTAACCCTACTTATGTTCTCCTGGTATGTAGGTTGAATTCATGAGACTTCTTGGACTTCTCATGGTTTCCTTAATAAGACCTTATCATGAGATTTAGTAGAGATGAGTTTCTCTTGATATTCTTGTTTGGGAGAATATGTGGATTTGTGTCAATACAAAAGGAAAATTTCACATTTTAAAATAATGATCTAGGTTTTTATGGTTTTATTATGATGGATTCCTAATATTCTAAGTCAGTGGTTCTCAACTTTCCTGATGCTGTGACCCTTTAATACACTTTCTCACCATTGTGAATTCTCTGTTTAGCTCTGTTCCCCATTTTTTATTGGATTATTTGGTTTCTTGGCATTTAATTTCTTGAGTTTTTTGTAAATTTTGGATATTAGCCCTCTGTTAGATGTGGGGTTGATGATGATTTTTTCCCAATCTATAGGCTGTGTTTTTTGTTCGAATGAAAGTGTCTTTTGCCTAACAGAAACTTTTCAGTTTCATGAGGTCCCATTTTGTGATTGTTGGTCATAGATCCTGAGCTGTTGGTGTTCTGTTCAGGAAGTTGTTACCTGGCAGAGGTCAGTCTGGCTATATCTTAGAAACTTGGAATAGCTCTGCCTCGGGACCCAGCCATACCACTTCTGGGTATACATCCAAATGATTCCTCACGAAATTACAAGGAAGTTTCCTGGTTCATAGAAGCCTTATTTGTAATAGCTAAAAACTGGAAACAACCCAGATGTCCCTCAACCAAAGAATGGATTAAAAAACTGGTACATCTACACAATGGAATACTACTCAGCTATAGAAAGAATGAAATCATGCAATTTGCAGCCAAATGGATGGAACTAGAGAAGCTCATCCTGAGTGAGCTAACCCAGACTCAGAAGGATGCACATGGCATCTATTTACTTATAATCAGATTTAGCCATATAGTACAGGATAACTATACTACAACCAATGCACCAAAGGGAACAGGAACATAAACTTTGTTACCTGTCAATGAGACACTTTGCCCTAGTGGTGCTGCCTTGTAGGCCCCCAGTGTATGAGGAGGCTCTTGGTCCTCATATGACTGCTGAACTGGGGCATGGGACTGTTATGTAGGGACACTCCACTCCAGAGGAGTGGGATGGAAGGGATAGGAGTAGAGGGTGGGAGGGCAGGACTGGAGGGGTGGAAAGAGGACACTGTGATGGAGATTTAACCTGAAGTAATAAATAAATATTAAAAAAAGAAAAGAAAAAAATACATTTTCTCATGTTATGGTGACCTTCTCAACCATATTTTTGTTGCTACTTAATAACTGTAATTTTGCTGCTGTTATAAATCATAATGTATATATCTGTGTTTTCTGATGGTCTTAGGCAACCCAGTGAAAGGGTCATTTGACCACCCAAGGGGGTCGTGACCTACAAGTTAAGAACACTGCTCTAATTCATTTGTGTCTTTGTTTTTCTATGGATTTGGAAGACAGTAGAAGGAACCAGTAATCTCTGTGGAGTTTTCCTCTTGTATGTCTCCAGTTGTAGCTTATATAATAAGTAATAGATACAGTCAAGTAAGCAAACAATTTTGCTATAATTTGCTTTGAATGTCATTACTATGGTAGAAAAAATTTTGTTAAATTAGACAGAGGACTCCACATTTACCTATAATTTGTGTGTATGGTTACATTTCAGAACCTAAAGGACGGCACATAAGATAAGGAACTTTATAGAGAGCAAGTAAAGGAAGGACAGTTCAGAAAGAGCTTTTTTCTGTTTCCATGAATACAGAGAGCCCTCACTTCCATTCCCTATTACCTAATGTCATTTCCATTTCCCCTCTTAAAAATGAAGTTTCTCTGTAATAACCTTTGTAGTGAGAATTTTGGTTTCTTTAAAAACCAAGTTCTGTTACGTGAATATGTTTTTGTTTTAATTCCAGGAGGGGAAAAGGGACTGCTTCAGCTTGTCCACAATCATTATTATAATTAGTATCTCATGTGCTAGGAGGGGTGTGACTTTTGGCAGCCGCAGATAGTTTAATTCTGGGGATTCTAAAGAGGGTATAAATGGTAGAGTGGTGAGAGGGCCTTTGGCGGATGCTGCTCTCCCTCTTGCTGCCCACGCTGCTGCTGGTCCTTACTGCTACTGGTTCCTGCTGCCACATTTGCTGTTGCACTAGTTGGATTGCTGGTTTGTTATTGCTGGATTTCTGGATATTAGGAAAACAAAGACTGTATTTGCCTTTAGGAATCCAATGCCCCTAATCATCAGGAAGTAGTCTAAAGAGGTCTGTGCCCCCCTTTTCCTTCTAACGTTCATTCTCTCCTACCTAGTGTTTGGGGGGGGGGTGTTAGGGATTAGGGTGGAATAAGGGTTGGAATGGTGGTAGATATAATAACTCAACAAAGTAGCCCAAAATTGTATACCTACAAAGCCTTTGTGTGGTTAATTGAGTAAGCCTCACCATCCGCTATGGTTCTTATTTTAGAGTAAGGTTTCACAAACCATGAGATGAAGGTCATATCTAGCCTGCTATATTTTTTTGTAAACACGTTACTAGAGAAACACAGACCTAGCCTTTCTAAATGTCTCTTATCACTAGAATGTCAAATTTGAGATATTGCAGCAACTGTGTACTCTGTGAAATGTGCACTCTATGGCTTTGAAAATCAAATTAAAATGTGACCATAAGACATGGACTGAGAATGTGCTGGAATAGAAGGACCGCTGTCAAGGCATCAGTGGGAAGGGGTTGATACAATAGGAAGGGCTACAACTATATCTGAGATAACAACAACAGAACTTCAGTTGACCAAGTGTGGGTACTTAGGGGTGCTTCCCATTATCCTCTGTGTAAGTCACATTACTCATGCGGTGACAAAATGCATGATAAGAAGCAATAGCATGAAGGAAAGATCTATTCTGCCTCACAGTTTGAGGGTCTGTCAGGGAGAGTGTGACTGTTGGAGTTTGAGGCAGCTGGTCATATGAATATTTGCAGTCAAGCAGAGAAAAAAGAACGCTGGTGCTCAGCTGGCTTTTCCCATTTAATCATTCCAGTACTCTACCTAAAGGAATGATAACTAATGGAAAGATGCACAATTAGGGTGCATCTTCTAACCTCAATTAATTTAGGATAGAAGCTCTGTCATGGGCACATCTAGAGATGTCTTTCCTAAGTGATTCTAGATCATGTAAAGTTAGAAATGTTAAAAACTTTAAGCTCTGTACTCAAAAGCTCCTTTAACTAATAGAGGTGCAGCTTCATTTGAACACTTTTGAATCATCATAATATGTTTTACAAACTCAACCAAATTATGATTATACTGGTCATTGTCTTACTTTCTAAAGGGCCCAAATCTTTTTATTTTATTTTATTTTATTATTTTTTTATTTTATTTCTTTTTTGTCAGAGACAAAAAAAGAAATAAAATAAATCACAAACAAGAAAACAAAAACACACCAAAGAATGCCAATAAGCCAACTCATTATTTTGTAAACTTTTTTAAAGAATAGAGTTAATATTCATGGTGAAGGTGAAAGGATTATTTCCTGTTTATCCTGCCTCTCTTGTAAGAATTATCACACTACATAATAAAATATGTGATAAGGAACATTTTGGTTTTAGAGTGAACAGCCTTAAAACACACAAATCTAGGATGTTTTAGGCATCATGTCCCACCAATGTCTCTCATTCAACTGTTCACATTTTGGTATATTTGAAGATTCCTCACAGGCTTTACTGTTTATTGTGTATGTTCTTTTTGTTGTTGTTCTATTTGTTCTTTGAATCGTAAACATGTGAGACTTTAGTTCTAGTTTTTGATTCTTAAGTGTTTGAACTGTTACTGAACCTTCACTGAGGCATTTTCAGAGATTATTAACCTTTTCAGCTCCGAAGTTCCTATTTAGTTCCTTCTATCATTCTTTTCGTCATATTTACTAGGATTTAGGGTCTGCTTAGCTACTGTCCTCATGGTTTCCTTTCATTATGTTACTCTACTTACAATGGCTTCTCTATAGTGTGTTTGTTCCATTCAAGTTCTGGATCAGGAAGAGTCAGTTTTGATTGGCCTCTCTATTCTTTGCTCCTCTGAGTACCCAAAAGTATTTGTTGAAAACCTGGAAACTTGTACTTAATTTAGTTTAGTAAACATAATTTTATGTTTATTTTATGATAGTTTATATTTCTTTATTTAGTTTTTTTCTTTAATTTCATTTATAACTTGTATAGATCTAATATTTGGAAATGTAATATTTACTTACATATGTTATTGCCAATTTATAGAAAAATCATATCATATTTGTGTTTGTTAAGCCTGACTTCCTGTGGTCCACCCTTCTATTTTTATAGCTCAGTAGTCTGCTTGTAACATTTAGCCTTTGAGGCCATGTAAGTGAATCTGTATACAGTTTAGCAAATCAGCTAAGCTTTTCCTCAGTTAATAGGTGGCTTTTACTTTTTCTTGATCTCTCTAGGACTTTCTACATATTAATGTGTAGTTTTCCAGTCTTCCAGGGTTCTATGAAGATATTTTCTTACAAGAATTTTCAAGGTGAATCCTGGACCTTGATAACCCCAGTAAGTGAGGCTGTATGACATGTCACTGGTAGGCCAATTAAATAAATACATAATAACTAAAAAACAAAAGAAGGAGACTTATCCAATGTGGCCACACGGGAAAAGGAAGAATTCCAGCTTCCTCGTATTTCAGTAGTTAGGGTGCGGACAGGAGGCGTAAGGTTAGATAAAGGATGAGAAGTAACACAGCTAAGTACTGTCTCGAAGCATGGTCTTGTCTGTCATCACTGTCTGGGCTTCAGCCTTTCAAGCATAGTTGTCTGACAAGCTGTCAGAACAGTATAAAATCTCTTTCTGGGAGACAAGCTCCTCCTGTGGAGGACACCAGGATCTAGTCCCTTCCTTTCTCCATTAGAGGATTCTTGGGGAAAATTTTGATTGCTTGAGGTTTCTTGTTTTAATAATTAAGGAGACAGAGAGAAGGCCCCAAGTGTCTCTAGCATTCTCAGCTTCTGTCAGGACAATTGCAATCTCTTTCCATGAGTCATTTTCCAGGTTTACTGAGACCTTGAAAAGCTGTGAGTTTCCCTTTTCAATTTAGGCTGAATTTGTGTGTGTAGCTCCAAACCTAACCATCCTCTCTCTGCCCTCAAATCCACTGCTCTTTTGTAATCAGACTCAGGCAGGAAGTCTACAGCTCTGACACTGGTCTTGAGGGAAGAGGGCAAAGCAGCCCCAGGCAGGAACACAGATACCTGCTGTTCTGATCTAAAGCTCTCACGGTTTTTAAATAAATGATGCTTCTTGGTGTTTTGTCTGCATGGTTGAGTTCCAAAGACTGAAATTGCTGTTTTCAACAATTTTGTTCCATGTTCTACTTTTTGTTTGTTTTTCAAAGACAGATTCACCAATTTCCTTATGGTGCCATAGCCAGTATTCAATATTCAATTGATATTTTTGATACAATAATTTATAGGTGTACCAACAACATTTTGGTTATGATTTTATGAAGTCTTTATCAGAATGGGGAAAACTGAAATATTCATGGCTGAATTATACGGTGCTGGTAGTCAATTTATAATTATTTGTATCTGGAAGACTAAGTGGAGACAGAGATGAGACAAAATTTTATGTGAATTACTGAACTATAGTAACAGACACCTAGAGAATCATCACAATTTTCTTTAAATTTTGTGCTTTGGAATTATTTATAATTAAAATACAGAATAATACATAAATAATTAAATACTGAGATCATATTTAGTTTAGCATCACAGTTAGAACTGAGTATAGTGTTCTAACCCATATTTTGAAACAATATACTTCCCTTATATGGGAATTATACTTATTCACATGGTAGTGAAAAGTATAATACCCAATAACATTGTATTTCAAATATTGTAACAGAGACAAATATTTCTGTTTTTAATTTAGTCCTGCTTTGAAATTATCATATCATAAATATGATAGCTTTTCATGATGAAACCTTGTGGGATCAGGTACCAGGCTTAGCCTGTGTTGTGTGTCACTGAGGGACAGTGCTTGGTGTTCAGTTTCTGATAATGCCTATGCCTTATACCTGGTTCTCTTTTCATTTAATGTTTGCAAAAAAATTAGCAAATTCTAAAAGCATAATAAATGTGCTTAATAATCTTGTATTAAATGTCTTGTCAGAGTGTTTTTGGCATCTTTGAGGTGGCAATGCTTGAGGCAGGTAGATAAGGAAAGTAAACATGTTTTGGGGTCACTGGCATAGAGATCCAGGTAGTGATGTAACTCTCTAAGACTAGAGAATAGAAGCCTCTTCCAAAACTAAAGCTGGGTCCCAGAAAGCAACAGGCTTTTTATAAAGATGGTTTCCTCTATATTCCCAGCTTCATCTGCAGACATTTTTTTTTGGCCTGCAATGTCAACAATGGTATCCTGGTAATGATATATACACTACATACCAAGAAAGAAATTAGTTATTGGCTGATTTTGGAACAATTTGGCACTTTGACCACCAATGGGACAGGTGCAGGGCAGAAATTCTTATGAACACTGGTTTATGACCCAGTTTAATGGTCACACATCTTAAAAAAGATTTCGCTTTATCAAAATTTAATTCCCGTAAAGACTTCTTTGGAAATTTTTTATAAATCTGTTTCCCTGCTGAGACAGACCATGAGTTATCAGTTTGTGTGAGGAGGACACCGTTGATATTGTCATGTCTATATTTGGACTTTCAGCTTGACAGCTCACATACTGTAGAGTTGTTTGAACATTATTACCTTCACTTGTGGAAACTGGGAACTGGTCCATTATGAAATATTCAGTGGGAAGAGGAAATGCCTTGAGTACCTGACAAGATCCTTTTGAAAATACAATGTGAACATAGTGCAAATTGGAACTTGAGACAAGTTCAGGGAAGTTGGATGTCCCAACTAAGATGACTTCCTTTCCATATAATGCCTCACAATAGGATAATATTTCCCAATGACATAGAGAGTTGATAATGTAAATTCTGGGCTTGAGAAAAAATGATCTAAAGGGATGTAAATGAAAGACAAATGAGCTTGAAATCCTTAAGATTTATACAGTTTGTACTACTTACCTGGAACACATTTAATCCTGCTTTGCTCTCTTTTTAAATGGAAGAATATAGTATTTATCATTATTTTCAGCATATAGCATGTATTTCTGACATATTTCTGAGTTTAATATTAAATAATGTTTACTCATTGGAGTGTTGCTTCATTTTTTTTTTCATCTCACATTCTTGACTAAGCTCTGTGTCAAAAATAGTGCAACAGGAAGACCGAATCTCAGGTGTGGAAGACTCAGTTGAAGAAATCAGACAACAACCAAAGAGAATAAGAAATCTAAAAAAGTCCTCACTCATAACATCCAAGAAATCAAGGACTCAATGAAAAGAGAGAACCTAAGAATTATAAGCATAGATGAAAGAGAAGACTCCAGACTCCAAGGACGAGGAAGCATTTTCAACAAGATCATAGAAGAAAATTTCCCAAACCTAAAGAAAGATGTGCCAGTAAAAATCCAAGAAGCATACAGAACCCCAAAGAGATTGGAGCACAAAAGAAATCCTCCTACCACACAAGTGTTGAAACTCCAAATATACAGAACAAAGGAAGAATATTAAAAGCTGTAAAATAAAAAGGCCAATTAACATATAATGGAAGACTCCTCAGAATTACACCCAACTTTTCCTCAGAAACTTTAAAAGCCAGAACATGATGGTCAGATGTGCTACAAACCCTAAGAGACCACAGGTGCCAGCCCAGATTACTGTACCCAGCAAAACTTTCAATTATCGTAGATGGAGAAAATAAGATATTCCATGACAAAACCAAATTCAAATAATAGATATCCATAAATCCAGCTCTACACAATATCCTAGAAAGAAAATTCCAACTGAGAGAAGGTAACTACAGCCAAGAAAACACAGGAAACAAATAACTCTACTGCAGCTAAGCCAAAAGAAACACCTAAAGCACTATCACCACCTACATCAAAATAGCAGGAAATAACAAACTAGGATCATTAATATCCCTCAACATCAACGGACTCAACTCACCAATAAAAAGACATAGGCTTACAGAATGGATCTGTAAACAAGACCCGTCCTTTTGCTGCATACAAGAAAAGCACCTCACCTGCAAAGATAGACTCTACCTCAGAGTAAAGGGCTGGGAAAAGGTTTTCCAAGCAAATGGTCCCAGAAAGCAAGCTGGAGTAGCCATCCTAATATCCAATAAAATAGATTTTCAACCTAAATTAACCAAAAAAGATAGGGAAGGATACTATGTACTTGTCAAAAGAAAAAAAATCATCAAGATGACATCTCAGTACTGAATATCTAAGACCCAAGCACAAGGGCGCCCACATTTGTACAAGAGACACTACTAAAGCTAACGCCACACATTGATCCCCACACACTAATAGTGGGAGACTTCAACACCCCACACACACACCAATGGACAGATCATTGAGGCAGAAAACAAACAGAGAAATAATGAGACTAACAGAGGTCCTGAATCAAATGGACCTAACAGATATCTATAGAACATTTCACCCAAATTCTAAAGAATATTCCTTCTTCTCAGCATCTCATGGAACCCTCTCCAAAATTGACCATATACTCATTCACAAAGAAAGCCTCACCAGATACAAGAAAATTGAAATAACCCTTTGTATTTTATCAGACCATCATGGATTAAAACTGGAATTCAACAACAACAGAAACATCAAAATGTCTACACATTCATGGAAATTAAAAAAAAAAAAAACCTCTCTATTGAATGACTATTGGGTAAGGAAGAAATAAAGAAGGAAATCAAAGACTTCATAAAACTCAATGTAAATGAAGGCACAACATACCCAAACCTATGGGACACAATGAAAGCTGTGCTATGTGGAAAGTTCATAGCACTAAGTGCCTTCAAAAAGAAAATTGTGACAGCTCATATTAGTAACTTAACAGCTGAAATGGAAAAGCTAGAAAAAAAGAAGCAAACACTCTCAAGAGGAACAGACAGCAGGAAATCATCAAACTTAGGGCTTGAAATCAACAACTTAGAAACAAAAAGAGCAATAAAAAAAAAAATCAATGAAACCAAGAGTTGGTTCTTTGAGAAAATCAACAAAATAGGCAAACCCTTAGCCAAACTAATTAAAAGGCAGAGATAAAAAGGTAAAATATACAAGTCAACAAAATCAGAAATGAAAAGGGAGAAATAACAACAGACATCAAAGAAATCTAAAGAATCTTTAGGTCTTACTTCAAAACCCTGTATTCCACAAAATTTGCAAACCTAAGTGAAATGGACAACTTTCTTGATAGATTCCACCTACCAAAGTTGAATCAAGATGGTTTCAGCATAGAATTCTACCAGACCTTCAAAGAGCTAATATCAATACTTTTCAAACTCTTCCACAAAATAGAAACAGAAGGAACACTGCCAAACTCATTCTATGAGGCCACAGTCACCATGATACCTAAACCACACAAAGATTCAACAAAGAGAATTTCAGACCAATTTCCCTCATGAACATAGATGCTAAAATACTCAACAAAATACTTGCAAACCAAATCCAAGAACACATCAAAAGTATCATACACCGTGATCAAGTCAGCTTCATCCCAGAAATGCAGGGCTGGTTCAACATAAAAAAATCCATTAATGTAATCCACCATCTCAACAAGCTGAAAGAAAAAAACCACAAGATCATCTCATTAGATGCAGAAAACCATTTGACAAAATCCAACACCCCTTCATGCTAAAAATCTTGGACAGAACTTGACTTCAAGGACCATACCTAGAAATAATAAAGGCTATATACAGCAAACCAGTAGCCAACATCAAATTAAATGGAGAGAAACCAAGCATTTCCCCTAAAATCAAGGACAAGGCAAGGATGCCCTCTCTCCCCATACCTCTTCAACATAGTACTTGAAGTTCCAGCTAGAGCAATAAGACAACTAAAGGAGACCAAGGGGATACAAATCAGAAACAAAGAAGTTAAATTATTTGCAGATGATATGATAGTATACATAAGAGACCCCAAAAATTCCACCAGAGAACTCCTACAGCTGATAGATTCATTCAGCATGGTGGCTGGATACAAAATTAACTAAAAAAAATCTGTAGCCCTTCTTTGCACAACAGATCAATGGGCTGAGAAAGAAATTAGGGAAATAACATCCTTTACAATAGCCAAAAATAATATAAAATACCTGGGGGTAACTCTAACCAAGTAAGTGAAAGACCTGTACAACAAGGACTTCAAGTCCTTGAAGAAAGAAATTGAAGAAGATATAAGAAGGTGGAAAGATCTCCCATGTTCGTGGATAGGTAGGATCAACATAATAAAAATGCCCATCTGACCAATTCAATACAATTCCAATCAAAATATCAACACAGTTCTTTATAGATCTGGAAGGAATAACTCTCCACTTCATATGGAAAAACAAAAAACCCAGAATAGGTAAATCAATCCTACACAATAAAACAACGTCTGGCAGTATCATCATCCCTGATTTAAGGCTATACTATAGAGCAATAGTAATAAAGACAGCATGGTACTGGTATAGAAACAAACAGACAAGTTGATCAATGGAATCAAATTGAAGATCCAGAAATAAACCCACACACCTACGGTCATTTAATTTTTGACAAAGAAGCCAAAACCATACAATGAAAAAAGGACAGCATCTTCAACAAATGGTGCTGTGTCTAACATGGATGTCAACATGTAAAAGAATGCAAATAGAGGAGCGAAGATGGCGGCAACCTACACTGACGCATTCTGAACGCGGGGAAAAAAGAGCCATAAAAAACACAGAGTTATTGGGCACTGTGCAAAAACCGGAGGGGCTAGACCCCCCCCCGGAACACTCACAGCTCCCAAGGGACTGTTAAAAGTCCCAGGGCAAGGCTCTCCCCATCTCTCACAGACACGGAGGCCACTAAAGGCGGGATTCGGGAACTCCCATTTGGTGAGGCGCCTGGTAAGATCGATCCCAACTTACAGCAGACAGAATCAGGGTCCATTTGGCCATAGATCGCTGTCCTATTGGGCTCCCCACACATCAGGTTGAACTTATACCCACTTAGAAAAGGTTGCGAGATAGTGGAAGCCTTAGCAAGGAACAAACAGGGGGCTCAGCAGGTTGTCCGCAGCCGCTAGTAAAGCAGGAGTGCGGGAGGTTCCGAGAGAGCACAGGAAGCGGGGAACACAAAAGCAGGCGGGAGGGGCCAAATCTCGCACACTCACTATAGCGCAGCTGGGGAGAGAGCACGGCTGGCAGGGACAAATCCCCGCCAGTCCACGGCAGGTCATCTGGGGAGAGAGACAGGCGTGGGTGGGGCCAGGGGTCCGTGCACCCACGGCAGAGCTGCTGGGACGAGAGGTGCACTCAGGCAGCCAGAGGATCCGGGGCTTGGGGTACCCACGGGACCCGTGGCGGCGCAGACAAGAAGGGAATTAGGCACAGGGTACAGCCCTGTGGCGAGAAGACTAGAGAGAAACCAGAAATCGGGACGATAGCTGTATCCTGGAAAATCCAGACATAGCAGGTGTGGAGCCAGACCCTGTCAGCCTCCGGGACAACAAACAAAGCCCACAGAATCTGTGCCTGGGCAAACAGGCCCATACCATCAGAACCATTACAGGCTGATAACTCAGAGTGCAACATAGAGAAGTCTGAATTGGGAGCAGTGAAACAATCCTGGTCCATTACTCACAACCTGGGAATAGGCTGCACCAGATCACAGTGCCTCTGGCCATTAAAACCACAGTGACCTTGAAATCCCCCTGTAAGCAACGACAGATAGCCAAGTAACTCGTCCCCTGCACCAAATCATCCACTGTGGTTCCAAGCACAGAAAACAGACAGCTAAATGCATCCAATGGCGAAAGGTCAAAAAAAAATAGAAATCAAGGAATTATGACTCCAACAAAGCAGAACCACCCTAGCTCATCCAATTTGGATGACCACACACCAACAGAAACACATGAAAACATTGACAATTCTGCAGTATGGAAAGTGATAGAGTCCCTGCAAGAAGAACTTAAATCTATGAAGGAATTCAAAGAAACCACAATTCTACAAATCAAAACAAGGAACAACACCATTAAAGAGCTCCAAGCCAAGGTGACAGAGCTTGAACAGGAAAAGGAAAAAGCCATGAAAGATTTTCATACAAAAACAAGCAAGCTGGAGAAGGAAATGTACAAAACGAACAAAACCATACAAGACATGAAAATAGAAATAGAAACAATAAAGAAAACACAGTCAGAGTTAAAAGAGGAAGTGGAGAAACAAGGGAAGAGAACAGGAACTACGGATGTGAGTATCAACAATAGGATGCAAGAGATGGAAGACAGGATCTCAGGCATGGAAGATTCAGTGGAAGAAATCAGTACATCATCCAAAGAAAATGAGAAGGCTAAAAAATCTCTCACCCACAACATCCAAGAAATCAAGGACTCATTGAAAAGACGGAACCTAAGAATTATAGGTATAGAGGAAAGAGAGGACTCCCGACTCCAAGGTCCAGGAAATATCTTCAACAAAATCATAGAGGAAAACTTCCCAAACCTGAAAAAAGAGATGCCAATAAAAATCCAAGAGGCATACAGAACACCAAACAGATTAGACCAGAAAAGAAACTCCTCTCGCCACATAATAATTGAAACCCCAAATGTACAGAACAAAGAAAGAATATTAAAAGCTGTAAGAGAAAAAGGTCAAGTCACATACAATGGCAGACCCACCAGAATTACACCTGACTTCTCCTCAGAAACTTTAAAAGCTAGAAGGGCCTGGTCAGATATACTACAAGTCCTAAGAGATCATAGATGCCCAGCCAGACTACTTTACCCAGCAAAACTCTCTATCAACATAGATAGAGAAAACAAGATATTCCATGACAAAATTAAATTTAAAAAATATCTACCCACAAACCCAGCCCTACAGAAAATCCTAGAAGGAAAATCCCAACCCAGAGAAGAAAACTCCACCCAAGAAAACAAAGGGAATAGAAAACCCATCAGCAACTAAACCAAAAGAGGAACAG
>CAJQZJ010018033.1:316967-347817 GCA_907164525.1 Lophiomys imhausi
GAAGGATACAGAAAAGGAAAAGTAGGAATTCCCTGGGGCTAACCTCCAAAACCCATTAAGACAGGACCATTTATCAGCTTGTAGTCTCTTCCCCTACATAACAGAGTTTTCAGTTATCCTTCAAATAACCTAAAAGAAGGGCGGGGAAACACCTTCCCCATCCACTGGGCATGGGACGTCGCTCTCTTAAAGTGACTTCCTGCTGATTTGGGTCATAGTAGACCTGTTTGGGGCCCAAACCCAAATGGGAAAAATGATTGAAAATGTTAGTACACTCCTTTTATGTTCAGTCCTTCTGTTCTCAGCTGTTTAGATGACCTAAGGGGTTTGTAGGCAGAAGCTGATCTTGCAGGCTTCACTGAGGTTCCTGCCGGGGCATTGTGTAGAGCTGAGCGGTCCCAGTGACACTGGATTGCTGTGGTGGTTGCAGGCCCCCGATGGAGACAGCTATTGAGGAAGTCTGCCAGGCAGAATCAACTGGGTCACTCGTCCTCCTTGGTGCCTGATTCTGCTCTCTGCTGAGGATTCCGCTGCCCAGCCGTCCCCAGGCTCCCCTAATGGACGCTTTGATTCTCCTGGAATGATAAGAACAGAGTTAGATGGCCACAATGGTATTGACCCTTGCATATGGACGTAATATTAAGATTATATTGGGCTACATAGGCATTGATCTTGGTATATTGATACATAATTAAGAGTATATTTAACCACAATTGAATAGATCTTTGTATATTGATACAAATTTAAAGGTAACGCTTCCTAATGGTATCATACCTAGAGATACTTAAAAATAAAATGTGAAGCTCTGACCTCTTGATATCAACCATTTAAAATGGTCTAGGATAGTTAAAACAAACTCCTAGTCATGCAAACATGTCACTTTGTTAGCTACTATGACAGTCTATCACAGATATTCTCTAAACTACCCAGTAATCAAGTTGCTAAGAGACAAGCAACATGTGCTTATCTAAATACAAGAGATGGATAGGGCATCTTCAAAAAACCCAAGAGATCTGCAGAATATGGCATTCAAAGATGTTATCTTAAATCAAGATTTTTTTTGATATCGAGACATATCAGCGCCTGACAGCACCCCTTATTCTACTCCAAGTAGAAGATAAACATCGAAGAACCTCCACTGTAAGATGGTTAAATTAGTGGCAAGCCTTTCTCTTGGCATGAAAAAACCCCTTGCACCAACTGCAGACAGACTGCTGTCCAAAAAGGACAAAACTTGGTACCAGGGAAGTCGACAGCTTAACTCTGCCAAGACAGGGTAGGTAAGTCCTTCATAATCCCGGCTCTACAACAAATGTCTGTCAGAGAAACAGGACCCAAAGGCTGAAGACTGATGCAGGAATGTATGGAGAGAAAATGGGAACTGTCCAGGCAGTCATTGGTATGTTCTTTCTTAGTTTTGGAAGCTGCAGGCCCTGCACTTCCTATATAAGCAAATATATTTATCCCTCTCAGGTCTCTGAGGTGGTTGAAGAATAGACAGCTAGAGTCTCATAGTTAAATTTTGAATTGTTTAGGAATCAAGAGGGTGTTATAGATCTAAGAAGATACTCTTAAAAGTGTGTTGCAAGATAGTATGAATGTTGAGTCACATATAGACCTTTAAACTCATGGAGTTGGTTAGATAGTAGAATGTTAAAGTCAGGGGCCAAATATGTATAAACTGGACATTGGGAAGGTATACTGGGCCATTTAACTCTCATAAATGTGGCATATTTATATCTATTGTTTTGTATAATACTTACTGTTATAAGAGAAGGAACCATCTGTTGGACTGAAAGGGGAAACTTCTGGGGGGAAGAGGGTGGAAGGGCGGGATAGGAAGGGGGAATAGGGAGGGGTTTGTTACTGAGATGTAACTTGAAGAAAAAAAAATAAAGTATTAAAAAAAAAAAGAAACTAGAAGATGTAATCTCAGAGTTTCCTTGAGTTGCATTTCTCTGATGATTAAGGATGTTGAGGATTTCTTCAGGTGTCTCTCGGCCATTAGGGATTCCTCTTTTGTGAATTCTCTATTTAGCTCCACCCCCCATTTTTTGATTGGATTATTTGGTTTCTTGGAATTTAATCTTGAGTTCTTTGTAGATTTTGGATATTAGCCCTTGTCAGATGTGGGGTTGGTGAAGATTTTCTCCCAGTCTGTAGGCTGCTGTTTTGTTTGAATGACAGTGTCTTTTGCCTTACAGAACCTTTTCATTTTCATGAGGTCCCATTTATTGATTGTTGGTCTCAGGTCCTGAGCTGTTGGTGTTCTTCTGTTCAGGAAGTTGTCACCTGTGGCAATGAGTTCGAGGTTTTTTCCCACTTTGTCTTCTAGTAGATTTAGTGTGACCAGCCTCATGTTAAGGTGTTTCATCCACATGGACTTAAGTTTTGTACAAGGTGATAAGTATGGGTCTAATTTCATTCTTTTACAAGTAGACATCCAGTTGGACCAGCACCATTTGTTGAAGATGCTGTCCTTTTTCCATTGTGCAGTTTTGGCTTCTTTGTCAAAATTTAGGTGCCCATAGGTATGTGGGTCCATTTCTGGGTCTTCAGTTCGATTCCACTGATCTACTGGTCTGTTTCTATACCAATACCATGCTGTTTTTACTACTATTGCTCTATAGTACAGCTTGAAATCTGGGATGGTGATACCTCCAGATTTTTTTTTTAATTGTACAGGATTGATTTAGCTATTCTGGTTTTTTTGTTGTTCCATATGAAACTGAGAATATATCTTTCCAGGTCTATAAAGAATTGTGTTGCTATTTTGATAGGAATTGCATTGAATCTATATATTGCTTTTGGTAGGATGGCCATTTTTATTATGTTGATCCTACCTATCCATGAGCATGGGAGATCTTTCCATCTTCTAAAGGCCTCTTCAACTCAGCTATTAGAAACAATGAAATTATGCAATTTGCAGCCAAATGGATGGAACTAGAGAAGCTCATCCTGAATGAGCTAACCCAGACTCAGAATGATGCACATGGCATCTATTCACTTATAGTAAGATTTTAGTTATATAGTACAGGATATATATACTACAACTAACGCACCAAAGGGAACATGGACATAGACTTTTTATTTATTTATTTGTCTTGTTTTTGTTTGTTTGTTGGTTTGTTTACTAGTTTTCCCTCCCTGGCAATGAGACACTTTTCACTGGTGGTGCTGCCTTGTAGGCCCCCAGTGTATGAGGAGGCTCTTGGGCCTCATATGACTTCTGAACTGGGGCAAGGGACAGTTGTGTAGGGACACTCCACTCCAGAGGAGTGGGATAGAAGGGTTAGGGGGTAGAGGGTGGGAGGGTGGGGCTGGGAAGGGAGGAAAGAGGACAATATGAGGGAAATGTAACCTGAAGCAATAAATAAATAAATTAAAAAAGAAACTAGAAGATGTGGGATCAAATTCTACATAGTATATTATATTTTGTGTGATGTGTCATTTGATTCCCATTTTAATCTCATTCAATAGTCCCCAAATATGTTTGAATATTAGTAATTGGCTTGTTTTACTGAAACTTTGATTCTTTGGAGCTTCCTCAACTTTTTGAATTCAGGATGTCAAAAACATTCAAACACATAGTCTGGGAACAGACATGCAATTTAAAAAAAATCTTCAAAGTGTTTTTGATGATCAAACCAATTAGAGGGTGATTGATCTATACTGGAAACCTATCAATTATCTAATTATTGTATCAAGGCAACTCTTTACTGGAAGCCTCATAGCAAAAAGCCAACTATTTGTTTCTAGAAGCCTAAAGTTTTGTTCTGAAGACACAAATTGAATTGAGGTTTCCAGTACTGATTGTACTAGTGAGAGGCAAAGGCAAGATCCTGCTCTACAAAAAAATTAGCTTAAGTATTTTCTGCATTAGGATTGTAAAGACCAGAGAGACAAGGGGCTGTTCGAAACAAGCCCATCTGGACTTGATTTCAAAAGCACAGGCTGGGTTACAGCTGTGGTCTCCCATGTCTCCTAGCATTGCCAGCTTTATAATGACAAACATATGCTGTGAACTGTCTACCTACATGCATAGAAAGTGACAAAGGGATCTCAGTTTTTCTCACAGACACTTCTTCCCTCTCCTTTCATGATGCCCCTATCTTCACGAGACACTCTCACCCAAAAGCTTCCAATGTATATTATTTCTGGGTCCTTTGAGAAGCAATTCATTTCACAGATTCTTTGTCAGTTTTACAACCTTAGTCTCAAAGGCTTGGGAGTCATTTCACTGAGAGGCAATCATCAAGGAAGGCTATGTTATTATCTCTCAAGATCTTTGAAGAAATAGGAATCTAGCTTGAGAGAAGCCTGTGCTCCAAGTTGTAAAAACAAATGCCCATCGTGGTGATATGGGAAGTAGCTTTCCTTTGTGTGAAAATGATTAAAAATACAGATGAGCTCTAAGTCCTCCTGCCCAGCCCTTTGTTGATGTCACAGTAAGTTCGGTTCTCTCATGCCTGTTTCTTTGAATGTGTCTTCCTTAACTGTTAACTTTGTCTACAACAGTTTTTTTTTTCCTTTGATACAAGACACTGGGCCCTTTACTGTAAAACTGACTCCAATTCAATGAAAATAAACAGAGGCCTCCTGTTATACTTGTTATCCTCTTTCTGAGAGGACAGATGAGCTGTTTGTCCAACAGGGAGCTGAGTATCATAACTGCATTACTGAAAGGCTTGCTGACAGTCAGGCCTCAATGAGGAAGCTAGGAGAACGATAAACTGACAACACTAGCCACAGAAATGTGAGCTTTCCACTCTGGCCAGAGGAAAAAAGAGTTACCAATAGGTTTTGTTAACTTGCTCTGCACATCTGTATCCTGAGAACTGTGAGATGAATATGACCCTCATCCGTTTGGAATTTTGGAGATAACAACAACAAAAAGTCTGTGAAGAAACAAGATAGTTCTTTCAATCTTCCTCCTCTTAAAGCCTAGAAGGTCATAGCAGAGGGTCTATTCAAATTGGAAATAACAGAACACCGTTCACTGATCTGTCTTGTTAGATATTCCAAAAATCGGCCCTCATTGTATATCCATGATGACAATGGTGTAAGAAAGGTACACTGGGAGCTGTGAAGAAATTGTCAGAGCTAAGGGCAGCTCTAGAACTTTTGACTAGACCAGAGGTGGTGCCATGGTTCGAGTACACAGACACTTTATGTACTAGCTTGTTAAGGAATCTGTGAAAAAAATACCACCATCAAGGTAGCTCTAACAATAGAAGCCTGTCTCACTGCTCAGAGTTGGGAAGCTTGGCCCCCAGGTGTTGCCATTCATGCTTTCTTCTCATGTCTGTGAGACAGTCTGATCTATACCATCCCCATGCTTGTGGAGAGCTGACAAGCCTTTGTTTTCTCTGCTTTTGTCTCTGGATGGAATCCTCCCTGTGAACACGTGTCTGTGTCATGTTTTCTTTTTATAAGGACACAGCACTAAAAAGCGTTCTAGTCTAAGGAGCATAAGAAGTCTGTGCCTAGAAAGCTGACTATGCACTCATGCAGAGCTGATCTACAGGGTTTCCTTGTTACCCTTGTGACCTCGGATGAGATAGCTGACCATCCTATATCTTGGACTTTCAACTTGGAACAAAGGAATAATATCTACTACAGGACTGTATCTCACCGGTGTAATAAATTCCTGACATGAATCAACTTGAAGGAGGAAACAACTTATTTTTACTCTCGGTTTCAGAGGCTTCATCTCTAGGTTGCTTCTGAGCTCCTGCTGAGAGGCAGGACAGGAAGGCAGATCTACATGAACAATTGATTGCTCACAACTTGACAGCCAAGAATCAGTTAGGGAGACAGGAAATGACTGAGTCCTTCAGAGCCTCTTCAAGGACACATCTACACTGAGGTAAATTCCTTCTAGGTTCCATCTGCTCAGGGTTCTATCATCTTCCAGTAGTATCACTGAAAGGTGACCTTATCATGTGTCCTTTGCAGGAAACTTCCAGGCTACTGCGTCTAGCATCTCAGAAATTTAAAATGAAAATATTAAATACCAATGCACATTTAAAAGCTCCTTAAAACAGCCCCTACTATATAAAAAAGCGAAGTAAAGAGTTTTTCATTGATCAATAATATACAGGTTTCTGAGTCCTTTTTTTACTCACAAAGATGAGCTAAACCCCATGCTAGAGCCACTGCACAGTATATTAATGTGGCAAATCTCTTTAGGAGTCATCAGAGGTTATAAAAAGTAAAATATGTGTAGTGGCCTAGAGTAACTGCCTGAGATAAAATAAGCTTTGAGAAAAATTGAGAAATATTATGGTTGGACCAGCAACCACATAAATGCAAGAGAAAGATGGATATTGGAGAACAAATGTTAGGATCCAGAGTGTGATAGTGAGCATGCAATGAAATTAGAAAATAAAAGTATATGCAGCTAAAAGTCAGAAATTTCAAATGTTCACATTGAAGACACAGTCTGTGTGCTATATACAATGAGATGCAGATCACAGGTATTTGTGTGTGTGCATGTGTGTGTGTGTGATTGAGGTATTGAGCTCAGACCAGCCTTGCACCAGTTCAGAGTGTTCTTCCACCCAGTTATAGTCTCACCTTCAGTACTCCCCTCAAACTTGAATTTAAAGTAACTATAAAGTACTGTGTCAAAAGATCTTCAGCCTTCCCTTGTCTGCCAGTTTACATGCTGGTGCATGTAGCAAGATTCCTGCAGACCCCATATCCAGGTCAGTGTAGGTAACCTTCATCATTGCAGTGTTGGGAGTAGCCATCAAGGATTTGCATTACATAAGGATCTGAAAGGAAACTGCTAGTTTAAAGAGGGTTACAGATATATATGAGATGAGATGAGATATATATGTATATATATATATGTATATGAGATAAGTTTTTAAATTTTTAGAATTAGGATATTTTAAAAAATATTCTAAAAACAATGTTTCTTTGAAGATATGAGGCACTAAGTGTGTCCTGTACTTGCAGGACCATTTATAAGCAGATTCTAGATGACTCTGAGCAAGAAACATTAAATTACAGTAAGGAGTTGTTTTCCTTTGGGCCTATGAGATGTCTTAGAATATGGAACTGTACCTTTAATTATGCTGGAAAATGACTCAGGAATTGGGATGCTGGAGACTCTGAAAACCCATCTTACAAAGGAAATGTTTTCCTTCACTTTTTTATGTATGAAACTCTATTTATTTAATTGAGATAGAATTTTACTTTAAGTGTTTTCTCTGAAGAATTAGCTCTCTAGTCTCTAGGAGACAACTCAGGTACCTATGATAATTGCCATAACTATACTTAGAGTGGATTTAAGAAATATCAGCCTCTAGTTTCAATCCTAACCATATTTTTAAATGGATGAATCTAGAATAAATTAACCATGTTCCCCTCCCACTTCTCAAATTATAAACTGTGAGTAGTTTAATTGGGCATCCTGTGGACTCTCGAAGAAATAAATAGACTAGGAAGCTTCTCTGTCCCTTGGCTTTCTGCCAACAGTCTAACTTTTTGATTGACAGTTCTAGTTAAGAGTAATAAAATCAGCAAGCATATCAATCTGGAAGTTTTTTACTTCAGTTGACACAATGAAGATCCACCATTAGCTTACACAGATAAGGCCTTTTATTCCCTCAAAATAAAATGTGAATCCTAGGTGCAGCAAAACTGTTCAACAATGTCACTCACAGGGCTGCATCCTGTTCTTTCTGCTCCATTGCCCTCAGTAGGATGCTCTCATCCTAATGCTTACAATATGTCTCCTGTCCCCCTAGGCTTGAATCAGCCTGCCAGATAAAAGAAAGGATGGAGGAGAAAAGAGTTAATGAATATATTATTGGAGTTATCTTTTCCCTTAAACAATTTCCTCCATGACCTTAACCAATATCTGCTGTGTATAATTCATGAACTAAAGCTCCATCACTTGGCCATGTCTAGCTGCAAGAGAGTCTGGGAAGGAGAATGTTTGGGCTTTCTACTTATCATACTTGAAACAGGAAAAAGATAATGAAATTATGAATAGTGTTTTGTAAATAGTTTTAATTTATTCTTATTTTTTAATAACCTTAACCTATATATTTTTTTATTTTTGTGAATGTCACATCATGCACCCTGTTCCCACTCCTCTCCCACCCCACTCAGACCCACCCTCCACCCTCGAAACCTCTCCCAACAGATAACAAAAAAAAAAATTCTCATTGTGGAAGTTGCATTAGTGTGTTCCACAGTGTTCCTTTTGTCCACACTTTTTTTTTTGCAAGTGTTAATTATAATGACTAGGTTCTGATATGAGGCCTCTGGCTTCTGCTATTTGTCAATGCCTTGCTGGGACACCTCTCAGATATCCTATTGTTGTCCTGTGTCACGGAGATCCTTTAGTCTTGGGTCTGTGGAATGAAATGGCCTCTTCATGAACTCTAGTAGTTCATCCATGAGGTCAATGTTGGGTGGGCCAATTCAAAACCCTGTTTCTGGGCCTGCAAATTCCACATCCAGGGCCAGTTCTATTGTGCTATCCAGGCAAGGTACAGGGCCTGCTCTCTAGATTGCTGTAGCAGGCAAGGGGCAGGGATAGGTCTCCTGCTCCTGTGGCCCATCTGGGCCAGATCTCCTGTCCACCACTGGTGGTTAGGGCAAAAGGGAAGGGAAGAGGATCTCCCCTGTGCCAACAGCACTGCAACGAAGACAAAAGGCAAGACTGGATCTCCCACACTCACATCCTTGGAGCCAGCTCACCCATGATCCCCTCATGCACAGCCAGTTGTACTGTACTCTTCAGACAAGGTGCAGGGCCTGCTCTCCTGAGTGCTGAATCATGTGAGGGGCAGGGGCAACTCTCATGCTGTTGTGACCTGAGGACCTGGTCTCCCACATGCTACAGGTGATGAGGGGTGGGGAAGAGGAGGATATATCTCCCTTGTTCATGCTACTACCACAGAGAGATGAGTGGTAGGGCCAGTTCTCCCAAACTCACATTCTTGGGGAAGCTCACTCTCAACTCCAGAAATGAGTAGAGTATGCCCTCCCAAGTAATTCGGTTGATTAGTAGAAGGGTCAGCTCTCCTGCTTTCATGCCTCTAGGGACAGTTCTCACATGATACACAGGTGGGTGGTGAGTCAGTTCTGCATAGTCCTCACAGATGGACATGTCCCTGAGTGGCAGCCCAGACCAAGGATTCCCACCTGACTTTTGGTGGTTACAGACTCCATGGTACAGAGCCATGGACCCAGATATGGCCCCTGTTGATAGCAGAGCCCAGAACCCTACTGTGGTCCTAGATGGCATCACCAGCTACTCACATCAGGTTTTCCTCACTACCCTCAGGTCTCCAGTTCTGCCTCTCTTCATTGTGCCCACATCCTTCTGTTTCTCTTCCATTTCTACACTACTTACTTGCTCCTCTTAGTGGTGTCTGGGGTCTTATAGTGTCTGGGCTTATCTCAGGAGTTGTCTCATAAATTCTATGCTCCACTTGTGCTCTGTACATTGTGATGTCTGGCAAGGGTCATCCTCATTATAGTCTGACTCCCAGACCTGTGTAGCACCAGACTGGTGTTCTTCTCAGGCTAGCTCCCTCTCCAAGCCCCATGGTACCAATCTGGTGGTTGTCTAGGGCTCACTCCTTGCCCAGCTCTCCCAAGTGGCCATGTGCCTGGGGTCTGTGGTACCAGGCAGGGTTCTTCTAGTCTCTGGCATGCTTCCTGTCCTGGGAGCCCATCTGGTGCTTGCCTGATGCTGGACTGGGAGTCATTAAAGGCTAAATCTCTGTTCAGGTCCCCTAGTGCTGAACTGGTGGTAGTCTCAGGCTTGCTTTTTTTTTTTTTTTTTTTTTTCAGGGAATGTTAGGCTACTATTCATTCAGATGTGCATAAGTCAGAATACTGAATGTAGACATAGCTTCTCTCCTCTCTGCCACCTACTGATGCACATGTGACATAGCAGCCACATCTGCAATGCCTCTAGGGGCAGTATATACAATGTATTTTTGTCACATTCACACAACACTGTGCCCCTCCAACTTCTATAAGTACCACTAAGAAATTACAAATTTCTGTTTCTATTTTTTTTTTTTTTTTACATTTGGGGTGTGTGGGTGTTTATGAAAGAAGTACATAGCAATTCATGTGTGTGGAGATCAGAGGACAATTTTAAGGAATAAGTTTTTTTTCACGTCAGTTTTGGAGATTTATTTCAGGTTATCAGGGTTTGTAGCAAGTACCTTTTCCTACTGAGCCTTCTTACTGGCCCTCAGATTTTAATTTTAAAGAATTACTTAATAGTCTTTCTTTCAAAATATTTGTATGTCTTTTAATCCATGTTCCATGCTTTCTTGAGTAATTTTTGTGTATGGTATTAATGCATAAATTCAGAAAAATGTAATATAGAAGTCCTTCCTAGTAATGATATATACATTCCTCAAAATCGTGCTTTACACTTAGTAGCAATGAGCAGTGCATGTATGTTGTAAGTGGGCATACTTGAATATTGACCAGATTGGCTTGCTATACACTCATCTGAATTAAGCCAAGAAAATTCCATGATCAGGGACCTGTAAGATGGTATAGCACAAAAAGACCCTTGTGCACATCTACGAAGCCTGACTATCTGAGTTGGATCCCTGACTTACACACACACACACACACACACACACACACACTCTCTCTCTCTCTCTCTCTCTCACACACACACACACACACACACACACTCACACAAAATACATGCATGTATGTACATATACACACAAAATCAAATTAATAAATGTCCTAGAAACAACTTTTAAAAATTCATGATCTGGACCCTCTTTACTACTGTGATGATTAGATTCATGATTATTTCTTCTTGATTTTCTCCACTTACAAATATTTATGGAATATTTTTCAGGAGCTCACCATTGCTCTGTGCTCACAGAATAAGTGTCAACCTATATACATTTTACCAACTGTCTTAAATCAAGAAGAAAATTTGTGGTGGCAAATAAATAAAAGTTGCATATGCTATAACAGAAAAAAATCAGGGGTATTCTAATAAGGGAAATCTTACATTAAGCTGAAATATCAAGTATGTTGTATTTTACCTAGTCCCAGCAGGTATAACTAACCTGTATACAAGGATAGTTATGAGTTCAATCCAACACAAATTTAAGAATTTATTTTAAATATTACGGTTTTTTTTTTCTGGATTGGTTGTGTGGTTCTTGAGTGTGAATATTGTAGGTGACATCATACCAGAGCATTGAAAGATTTGACTTCCCCTTTAATATGAAGGTCTGTTGCTACATGCTCTGTAACAGCATCTTTTTCTAACTTAGCACTCTTCCTGTGTCACTAAACTATACCTCTACTAATTTGGTGTATTTATCTATATTCATGCCATACTAATTTCTTATACCTTTATCTCTTAAAGAAAAAACATAAATTAGAATCCGAGTTTTCCCTGCCACTCCACCAATGTATAGAGTTTTATAAACTGTTTCTGTTGGTATATGTAGTTCTAATAAAGCAGTGTAACTAACATGACAACAAGTTTTTTGTATTTCTCACAGATGATGGCTTTTAAATAAATCACGTGATGCTAACACTTGCCACATACTGACAGCATGTGCAAGTCAGGGCTTCAGTTGTGGGTATAATTTACAGCATCTTTATTTTTTATCATCTTGTTCTTTTCATCCTTGACAAATCCGTTTCATTGCTTGAATGAAATTATCTTTTCTGATAACTTGTTTATTATTTATTTTTACATTACTTTCTAATGGAATTTGGGATTGTGGTGTCACAGCAAAAAGGGTATGATTCCAGGATAAAAACAATAACCTCGATGTTTGAACAGCATGAAATAGGATGTAATCATTTTAATTGCCTTTTGACAGATGTGTAAAGTGATTCCATGCCATACTCTTTCCTATCTCCACCACAAGGAATGAGCTGGAAACAGTGGTTGCTGCTTCTGTTTATTATGGAAGTTTCTTTCCAATTGTGCAGGTGTTGCCATTGGACATCTTACCTTATTAACTGTTCTCTTATGCTAACAAGACTAGTTCAGTATTAGAGGATAGATAAAGTCTAGCTTTCTCCTCATAATGGAAATTCCTGGGAAGACAGTGTGATGAGCTTTACTTTTCCTGTATCACTGTATTGAAGTTGTACAACTAGATAAATCATTTCTTATCATTTACTACTTATATCCTCTTTTAGATACTTCTGAACCCCTTGGAGCAGTGGTTTTCAATTTTCCAATGCTGTTAGCCTATAATACAGTTCCTTGTGTTGTGGTGATCCCCAAGCTATAAAATTATTTCACTGCTAATTCATGACTGTAATTTTTCTATTATTATGAATCATAATGTAAATATCTGATATGCAGGATATGTGACATGTGACCCTGAAAGGGGTCATGACTCACAGATTGAAAAACTCTGCCTTAGAGTCATTTATGTTTACTGATGAGAAAACAAAGGGGAAATAAAGGAAGGAAGATGGTGAGAGGAGACAATACTAAGAATATATGAAGACAGTCTTACTTTATTGAGTTGCTTTGCTCAATTGTGGAATTTTTCTAAATTTTTATGATCATGATCAACTAATACTAACCTATTCTCACATTGCTTTTGCAAGTCATATCTGGTCATTAGTGTAACTTCTTTTTGTTTTTATTTTTTCTTTAAACACTTATTTATTAATTCAAGTTGCGTCTCTATTACAGCCCCTCCCTCTATCCCCTCCCAGCCCCACCCTCCCACTGTCTCCCACCTATCCTACTCTTATGGTGTGAGGTGCCTCCTCATATCAGCCCCCCTCAGTTCATTAGTCACATAAGGTCTAAGAGCTTCCTCTTGCACAGGAAGCATACATGGCAGTTCCACTACAGTGGAGTGTCCCACTAGCAGGTAGCAAAATCTATGTTCCTGTTCTTTTGGGTTTATTGTAGGATGGTTATCCTGTACTATATGGCTAAAATCCAGTTATAAGTAAATATATTCCATGTGTATCTTTCTTAGTCTGAGTTAGTTTACTCATGATGAGCTTTTCTAGTTCCATCCAGTTGGTTGCAAATTGCATGATTTCCTTGTTTCTGATATCTGAGTAATATTCCACTGTGTAAATGTACCACAAGTTTTTTTTTTTTATCCATTCTTTGATTGAAGGACATTTTGGTTGTTTCCAGTTTCTAACTATTACAAGTAAAACTGCTATGAATATAGTTGAGGAGATGTCCTTGTGGCTTGGAGTGGTATGGCTGGGTCTTGAGGTAGGGCTATTCCAAGTTTTCTAAGATATTGCCAGACTGATTTCCATAGTGGTTGTATAAGTTTGCACTCCCACCAGCAATGAGGGGGTGTTCCCCTTTCTCCATAACCTTCACAGCATGTGCTTTCTTTTGAGTTTTTATCTTAGCCATTCTAACACGTGTGAGATGGAATCTCAGAGTTATCTTGAGTTGAATTTTTCTGATGATTAAGGATGTTGAAATTTTCAAGTGTTAGCCATTAGAGATTCCTCTTTTGTGAATTCTCAGCTTAGCTCTATACCCCATTTTTTTTGATTGAGTTATTTAGTTTCTTGGTGTTTAATGTCTTGAGTTCTTTATATATTTTGGATATTAACCCTCTGTCAGATGTGTAATCAATGTCATTTTATAATCTGCTAATTTTTCTTTATGTATTTCTTATTCATTTTTTTATTAATTTATTCTTTCACGTTACATCTAGATCAAACTCCCCTCACTCCTTCTTTCCAGGTCTCACCCCCCCCTTCTTCATCTCTGTCTTCTCTTCCTTAGATGAGGGGAGCCCCCCATATCAAACCCCTTCAGTTCATCAGTCACATGAAGGCTAAGAGCTTCCTCTTGTATTGGGACCTGATGTGGGAGCCCAGCTAAAGTAAGGTGTTCCACTAACAAGCAACAGGGTCTATGACTGGCTGCTGGGTGGAGTTTTTTTGTAGTATATTTACACTAGGTGCCTGTCTCTTTGAGTCCATGAATTTTAGGATAGATATCCTGTACTATACAGTTAATATACACTAGAGAGTACATAACCCTGTGTATCTTTCTGAGTCTGAGGTAGATCACTTAGGATGAGCTTTTCTAGATCTATCCATTTGGTTGCAAATTGCATGATTTCCTTGTTTCTGATAGCTGAGTAGTATTCCATTGTGTAAATATATAACAGTTTTTTTTTTAAATCCGTTCTTTGGTTGAAGGACATCTGGGATGTTTCCAGTTTCTGGTTATTATGAATAAAGCTTCTATGGACATTGTTGAAGTGATGTCCTTGTGGTTTGGTGGAGAATCTTTTGGATGTTTTCCCAGGAGCAGTATGGCTGGTTTTTGAGGTAGAGCTCCCAACTTTGTAAGATATCACCAGATTGTCAAAGTGCTTGTGCAAGTGTGCCTGTCCATCAGCAATGGAGGAGTGTTCCTCTTTCTCCACATCCTTGTCAGCATGTGCTATTATTGATTTCAAGCTGTACTACAGAGCAATAGTAACAAAAAACAGCATGGTACTGCTGTAGAAACAGACAGGTTGATCAGGGGAATAGAATCAAAGACCCAGAAATAAACTCTACTGTCACACCTATTGTCACTTAATTTTTAATAAAGAAGCCAAAACCATACAAGGGAAATAGGAAAGCATCTTCAAGAAATGGTACTGGTCTCACTAGATGTCAACATGCAAAACAATACAAGTAGATTCATATTTATCACCCTGCACAAAACTTAAGATCAGATAGATCAAAGACCTCAACATGAAACTAGACATACTAACTCTAATAGAAGAGAAAGTGGGGAAAAGCTTCAAACTCATTGGCACAGGAGACAACTTCCTGAACAGAATATCAATAGCTCAGGCTCTAAGAACCAGCAATGAATAAACGGGACCTGATGAATCAATGTGTATTTATTGAAATTTATTAATTGATGTTTCTTGCTGAATTTTACTTGCTATATTGGAATTTTTCTGATACCATTATCTTTGAAGCATTTTTGGATTTTAATATTATGTTGGCTTCATTATGTGACAATTAGAAGACTTTTCTTCCCATGTGCTCCATTACAGTTTGAGAATTACTGCAGCATTTTAGTTGCTGATGGCTTTTTGATCCCTGATTTTTTACAATTAGACTATAGAACAGCAACTCTGTCAGATATGTAATCAATGTCATTTTTATCTGCTAATTTTCCTTTATGTATTTCTTATTCATTTTTATTAATTTATTAATAAAATTTCTTTCTTTCCCAATCTTAACTACTCATAGTATTTCTTCAAACTCTCCTGATAACTAAGGAAACTAAACTAGCTACAATTGAAATGAAAAATGAGTGTGGGTGGTGTTAAGATTTATATTCCCAAAGCAAATTTTAGGGAAACAATGAAGAGAGATCCCTGGATAAGGAGTGCTATGAGAAGGGAATCTGACATTCTTTTCAACCTGATGATTTGTTTAGACACCAGGCAGAAGGAATGCCACCAACTCCTTCTTTCTGTTGAAACTGCGATAGGAGAACTGCACAAAAATGGGGAAGTAGGAAGGATTTGTGGAAGAGTGACCCCTGCTTTCTATTTGATGTGGGGAAGGGTGGCAAGTATACTGTGAGCTGGAGCTCTCAATAGGGTAGCTGGGCTGGGGGCATTTGACTAATACAGGCTCTCCAACACAGCTATCTTCTGGTTGGGCGATCCTCACTGCAAAGTAGTGTCAAGTGCACTGCAGAGATAATGATGAAAACTGAGTCAATGGCAGATTTGAACACAAACTACACTCCTGGGTTTCATGTATTACTGCATGGGCTAGCATTTAAGTACCAGGGACACAAGAGATAATCTTGTGTATTATCTTGATATTGACCGTAGAAAGCCCACAACAAGAAAATGAACATTTCACCGGCTTCCAATACTTAAGAAACATTAAGTATCTTTACCTCTATTTTCTTCTGTATTATTCCAACTGTAAGAGAACTTGTATCTAGAATAGATAGGGAAATAATCAGGAGTGGAACAGTATCCTGAATCTTCCCTCTTCCCATTCAAAATCTATGTTGAGTGGGAGGCAGAGAAGGGAGGTAGGGAGGAAGGGCTTTAAATAGTGTCTGATTGAAGTATTACTTTTGAAATACACAGTTAATGGCCAAAATTACCTTGAAATTAAATAATTCTACCCTAGTTGCTCTTAATGCACTGGAAAAGCTATTTAACACATATACTATAAGGCACAGATTCTAGAAAAACAAAACCTTTTCAGAGCTTCCATAGATATTCCTGGAAATACTGAAGATTTGATTTTTGCATGAATAATATGATAGTTTCTTTTAGATTATTTTCAGCTGTATTATGGTTTGGTCTCTTCTCTTCCCCCTTCTCCCCCTACCTTCCTGTCCCTCTCCCTCTTCTTTCTCTGTCTTCCTCCCTCCCCCTCCTCCCTCCTTGTGTATTGTGTGAGTGTGTGTGTGAGTGTGTGTGTGATTGTGTACTTCAGTTGTACATTCTTATACTTTCATATGTGTATGCATTAGTAAATGGTCATCACAACCAAACATTCTGTACTTTTTGCACTGACATTTTCTGAAGGTGTAGGTTATATATGCTCTTCATAATAAAATAAAAACAAACAATTTTTGATGTTTATTATTATAACCATCAACTTCCCATTACTAAAACAAAATACTTGAGACAACCGACTTAAATAGAGGGAAGATATTTTGATTTATATTGTTAGAAGCTTCAGAACATGTCACTAGAGTGCAGGGTTTTTTTGTTTGTTTGTTTTTTGTTTTGGTTGAGGGGTCTCTAGAAAGATACTATATCGTGGCCAAAAAAGTATGATGTTTTAAAAGCTCATGGCTGAGAACAGATGAGAGAAAGTGGAAGACCAGTGTCCCACAATCTTCTTCAAGAACTTACTCCGCGTGACTTCAGATCCTTTCTAGTTCCTATCTTGAAGGTTTCTACAGATCCCAATAGCATCATCAAGTTGAGGAGTAAGCCACTAACACATGAGGCCCTTGAAGGACATTACAAATTCCAAGGACAACAACTACCAGGCCATTTTCCCCCAGGGTCTGTTTCACTTCCGCTGCATAGCCTTCACACACACACTTGATGGTCTGTGTCTTTATGATCTGTTTTAGACGGGACACCTTTAGGATGAATAACTTAAGGGATGTCTGTTGCAGCACGGCAGCACTCCCTATTAGTGTGACATTAACATGGATCACTTAAATTTACACAAACTCCATGCAGGAGCTGTCTTCAGCCCCACTGCTTGAAACCCTAGATTTGACTCTGTTTTCTCACACTTTGTCTCACCTGCATTTGACCTATGTTTTTATCTCTTTCTACATTAGATGCAATGCTGGTTACTAATGTTTCCAATTTTACTGTTCTGAAACGTAAGTTTCTGCATCTCTTTATTCTTTATCATCATTGTTCTTTTTTAAGATGGAAGAAATAAAGATATGAAGCTAACTTTAAAAAAACCACAAAATTTCCTAATTTATTTTGTTAAAAAATATTCCATGTCATGGCCTATAACATAGGTACACAAAATTAAATAAATTTGTAGTTTTGACATAGTAGTCAAGCCAGACATTTGACTTATGCCCATAAAACCAGTCCGAGGCAGGGGCATTGCCTTGAGTTTGAAGACAACCTGAGTTGCATAGTGAGTTACCCACAAGCCTGAGATACAGTGTGAGACTCTGTTTTTTTTTTTTAAAAAAAAAAGCAACAGTTCACAGAAATGAAGTCAAAATTGATTTTATTGCTGTAAAGAGAGACTATTCGAGCAATCATAATTTCTAAATTCCTAATTCAGAACTAGAAAAATGAATGGCTATTTGATTTGCAGCTCTCAACAGTCTCATGGAGTATCCTGATAATCTAGAAGAGGGATCCATGATTCAGAAGCTGGATCTCTCCATGTTGATAAGCATGCCCGGATGAAACTCCTGTCAGCCGAGTTCTCTGGCAGCAGACTGTAGATCGATGCTTCCCTGAAGATATTCTTTGCTCTGGCTGATCCACTTTTTGGTGTATTCTGTTTCTGTGCTGCTGCTCATTACAATATGATGAAAATCATTTTCTGTAAGACAATATCACATCTTGTGGACAAAGTTGCAAAACCTTTCACTACATGGTATTCCCAACTAACTGTGTCTTAATATAAAGTATTTGCATGATTATTGGTCCTCTTTATTTTACACATGTGCAGAGATGAAGGGGAAGTGCAAAATAGGTTTGCTCAGTCCTGACTAGATACCTACACTGATACCAATGATTTTTTTCCCCTTAATGCCCCTGTAAAATTGCATTAATCTAGAGTCCACTTCCCAGTTTCTGTAGATTCACAAACCTTGGGCAAATGGGCAGAGGATGGTAAGAAAGAACTGAGGTGTTCTTATTTTGCATTATGACTCTCCAGAGAGAAATGGCTCCCAGAATCTGCTATGCTTTTATTTGTAACCATGGGAGGAATACACACATACACCACAACACAAGTGTATTACTGGAGATTATGTGCTCTTCTATTTTTTTATTTTTTTAAATACTTTATATTTTTTCTTCAAGTTACATCTCAGTAACAAACCCCTCCCTATTCCCCCTTCCTATCCCGCCCTTCCACCCTCTTCCCCCCAGAAGTTTCCCCTTTCAGTCCGACAGATGGTTCCTTCTCTTATAACAGTAAGTATTATACAAAACAATAGATATAAATATGCCACATTTATGAGAGTTAAATGGCCCAGTATAACTTCCCAATGTCCAGTTTATACATATTTGGCCCCTGACTTTAACATTCTACTATCTAACCATCTCCATGAGTTTAAAGGTCTATATCTGACTCAACATTCATACTAACTTGCAACACACTTTTAAGAGTATCTTCTTAGATCTATAACACCCTCTTGATTCCTAAACAATTCAAAATTTAACTATGAGACTCTAGCTGTCTGTTCTTCAACCACCTCAGAGACCTGAGAGGGATAAATATATTTGCTTATATAGGAAGTGCAGGGCCTGCAGCTTCCAAAACTAAGAAAGAACATACCAATGACTGCCTGGACAGTTCCCATTTTCTCTCCATACATTCCAGCATCAGCCTTCAGCCTTTGGGACCTGTTTCTCTGACAGACATTTGTTGTAGAGCAGGGATTATGAAGGACTTACCTACCCTGTCTTGGCAGAGTTAGGCTGTTGACTTCCCTGCTACCAAATTTTGTCCTTTTTGGACAGCAGTCTGTCTGCAGTTGGTGCAAGGGGTTTTTTCATGCCAAGAGAAAGGCTTGCCACTAATTCAACCATCTTACAGTGGAGGTTCTTCGATGCTTATCTTCTACTTGGAGTAGAATAGGGGTTGCTGTCAGGCGCTGATATGTCTCAATATCAAAAAAAAATCTTGATTTAAGATAACATCTTTGAATGCCATATTCTGCAGATCTCTTGGGGTTTTTGAAGATGCCCTATCCATCTCTTGTATTTAGATAAGCAAATGTTGCTTGTCTCTTAGCAACTTGATTACTGGGTGGTTTAGAGAATATCTGTGATAGACGGTCATAGTACCTAACAAAGTGACATGTTTGCATGACTAGGAGTTTGTTTTAACTATCCTAGACCATTTTAGATGGTTGGTATCAAGAGGTCAGAGCTTCACATTTTATTTTTAAGTATCTCTAGGTATGATACCATTAGGAAGCGTTACCTTTAAATTTGTATCAATATACAAAGATCTATTCAATTGTGGTTAAATATACTCTTAATTATGTATCAATAAACCAAGATCAATGCCTATGTAGCCCAATATAATCTTAATATTACGTCCATATGCAAGGGTCAATACCATTGTGGCCAACTATAATCTTAATTTTGTATCAATATACAAAGATCAATACCGATGTAATCCAATACATTCTTATTTTTGCACAATAAACAATGGTCAATACCACTTTAGCCAAATAAACTACTAATTTTGTATCAATATACAAAGGTATAAGGGCATATTCAATAATCTGCCCCTTCTTCTTGGACCTTCCTGTGCTATGTCTATATCTCATTTTTCTCAAGCCCATGCACTCCTACATAGGAGAGGAAGAAGGATACAGAAAAGGAAAAGTAGGAATTCCCTGGGGCTAACCTCCAAAACCCATTAAGACAGGACCATTTATCAGCTTGTAGTCTTTTCCCCTACATATCAGAGTTTTCAGTTATCCTTCAAATAACCTAAAAGAAGAGCGGAGAAACACCTCCCCATCCACTGGGCATGGGACGTTGCTCTCTTAAAGTGGCTTCCTGCTGATTTATTTTAAGTCTCACAAAAAGGATATAACCTAAACTGTACTCATCAGTTTGATGTATTTTTATTTTTAACAGTCTTAGGGATATTAAATTAGGATAGCACAGATGACAAGAAAGGGTAATAGAGAGAGGGACACTTTGTGCCTTTTGTTCCCTAGGATCCTGGCAATGATGAAAAAAGGTCAGGGTGTTTATGCCTAAGATGGCTCCACACCTCGTCAATGGGGCTTTGGCCTTCACTCATAGAGACAAGCTGAATTTGAGCCACCAGATGTCCTTCACTGCAGTTTTAAACTTTTTCAGTGGCTATTTATTTTACATTTGGCTAAAAGTTTTCAAGATAAATCCTATTTTAGCATAAAGCCACACTGATGGTCCAAGGCCTGATTTTCTGACAAGTGGACAGCAAGTGTCATCATTTTCAGACTTCATCTCTGAGTCAGGAAATTAAAGGACAGAGGGAGATAGAAATGTTTGCCCAAGTTGGCATACGGAGCAGTTTGCAGCTTTCATGGTGTTTTTCAAAACTACCTTCTTCCAGTGTTCGTAGCAGAATTTCTGTTTCACTTAGAAATCCAGGCAAAAACAATCACAATAAATCCTAACCTCTATTTATATGGAAACTTTCTAAGAATTGAGTTGTAAGCAAGGGAATCACAATATCAATCTTTCTTCCTCATTTCAAGAGGAGGAGATGCAGTGTTTCTTAATAAACACAAGAGAGAAGTTATATGTTTGCTGGTGTTTGCTGAAATAGCTACAGGTATGTTTACCACATTGATAAGTTGTTCTTCGACACATCCATAGCTCAAATTGATCATGTATTCCTGTCTACTGTGAACCCACTAGAGTCTAACAGGTCCTCGGTGTACCTGAATTTTTAGAAGCTATCCTTTGCTATCTCATGAGCATACACTCTTCAACAGGGGTGATTTTCAGATTTCTGGGTGAAATAGGGAAACAGTTAGGATCTGGTGTGGAAAACAGGGAGATGGGTAGAAATATTGCCTGGTGGCAGAAACAGATTTGACTTAACTTGCTCATGGACCAGGCTGTACTTCCCTTTGTATTTTATATGCAGTCCTATGAGATGAATATTTTATTCTACTATGGAGTACATAATCTTCACAGAGAAATATTACCTTATGTGCTCAAGGTTACACATCAAAGATTCATGTATTCTTTTGTAGGCTTTCTTCTTTTCATGGTAAAATAATTTACAAAGTGAAAAAGCTTAAAGGAGTGTAATCGTATTCTAAAAATTAATTAATTTCTGGTCATTTGTTTTTCTAATTATTAGAAAAGGAAAGGATAAGGGCTTGGTTTGTAGCTCATTGACAGAGGCCTTGAAGAGAATGGGTGAAGCCCAGGTTTCCATCCCTAGCCCCATTAGAGAAACAAAAGGATAAAATATGGTTAATGAACACAAATTAACTTCTGAAGAGAGAAAAATGGAAAAAATTAGATGGGTGACCTAAGTATGTTTTCTGAAGTTCTCTGGGATTCAGAAAGCAATTTTGTAAGGTATAAGGAAGCATTTACTAGATATTGAACCCATCAAAGAAGAAATGAAATCTCTAGAATATTGAGTGGAAGATGTGAGCTGAAGCCTTATTGTCTGCTGCATTGTGTCATTTTAAATTGATGTTGATATTTCAACCCCCTTTAACCCCTTCATGTAGCCATATTTGCAGAGGATGTTAAGTAGATGATTAAGTTAAAAATGAAACTGTTTGAGTAGACATTAATCCAATAGAATTTTGTCCATATGAAAAGAAAGAAACACTAGGCAACCATATGCACACAGAAGAACCACATGTGAGGCCCTAGCAAGGTGACAATTAACAATACAAAAACAGAGGCCTTGAGAGGAACCAAATCTTTCAACTCCTTAAAGCTGTACTGTTATTCTGGACTGGAGGGGAAATAGAATTTTCTTGGTGATGATTCAGTCTGTTATTTTGTTTTGACAGACCTTGGTGACTAGTATCAGTTCTTTCTAGCGTGTCAACTCTTTACACAATGAAGCCTTTCATTGTAATGACCTACAGTGTCTATAGAGTACAGCTGTACAAGAATCATCATTAAAATAATGATGATGAGGATGAGTTATCCTCCATGTTAAACTATTATAGGAAAAAAACCCTCAATGTTTAGCATTGCCACACACCTGAAAATTACATTTCCATGGTTGGTTAGTGATTATATGACCAACACTAGTATAGCATATATTAAACTTATTAATTTTCAATATTTGTATAGTTATACTTTTACATCTAATTGTATTGTGACTAATCATTCGCCCATGCTATATCATCTAAGAAGGATCACAGTGCTTGCCTTAAATTGCTTTCTGAGACAGGAAAGTTTACTTCTCTTTAAGTTATAAGTATTCTAAATCTAGACCCTCAACTTCTTATAGCTGAATTTCTAATTTCTCATTTATGCTCTCCATATTTCTAGTTGATAATACTATGCTGTACTGTTTATACCATAACAAGCTAACTTACTATTCATTCATTTGTATATAAAATTAAGTTTAAAATTTGAGCTAAGGAAGAGATAAAGGAGAAATCAATTGTAGTAAGGAGACAGTCATTATGACAAACATAAATACAACAATGTGGCTATTACCTGTGACTATAATGTTTAGCCCTAAATTTCCCCAGAGACAGAATTGCAAAAGGTGATTCAAACCCTGTAGGTATAACAGAAGGAAAATCACTTTCTCAGCGAAATCATATTTATCTTTACTTCAAACTCAAAGAGACTATATCTCGGTGGTGGAATTCATAAAGCAATCTGGGTGGCAGAAAGGGTTTTGTTCTTAAAATTTTTTTTTCTTTTAGCTAACAAAAGTAGATGCATGCAAATATTTTCTATATATCTCACAAATTTTTTTGGCAAAGAAAATACATAAAATCTTTACCTAACAAAACATAAATAAGTCATTAGAAAATACAATCAGAAACAGAAAGCCTTTAAGAACAAATATATTCAGCTAGAGTTACCCATATATCTTAGCAGGAGCCTACCCATCACAGGTCTTCAGTTTGTCCAAGAGATTCGCCCCAATTAGTTTCCTTTCTCTCTTCAGCCCTACCACCTCCCACTCCTGCTTTCCACACACAACATGATCTCCACCCTCATTCCCATCCCTGCCCCCCCACTACTCAATTCTCTCTTTATATCTCTTTCTGATGTCTATATTTTTCCCTTTCTGAGTGAGATTCAAGCACTCTCACTTGGGCCTTCCTTGTACTCAGCTTCTTTGAGTGTGGATGGTAGGCTATTGTGGTTATCCTGTACTGTATGGCTAATATCCACTTAGAAGTGAGCATACCATCTATGTTTTTCTGGGCCTTAGTTACCTCACTCAGGATGATCATTTCTAGTTCCACCCATTTGCCTGAAAATTTCATGATTTCCCATTTTTTAATAGCTGAGTCGCATTCCATTAGGTAAATGTACTACATTTTCTTTATCCATTCTTCAGTTGAGGGACATCTAGGTTGTTTCCAGATTCTAGCTGTTACAAATAAAACTAAGTTGAGCGAATGTCCCTGGGGTGAGTCTTTAGGATACATTCTGAGGACTGGTATATCTGGGTTTTGAGGCAGAACTATTGCTAATTTTCGTAGCAAGCAGCACATTGATTTCCGAATTGGTTGTACAAGTTTGCATTCCCACCAGCAATGGAGGAGCATTCTCCTTGCTCCACATCCTCTCCAACATGTGCTGTCACTTGAGTTTTTAACTTCAACCATTCTCACAGGTGTGAGATGGAATCTTACAGTTGTTTTGATTTGCATTTCCTTGATGAGTAAGGACACTGAGCATTTTTTACATGCTTCTTGGCCTTTAGAGACTCTGTTGAGAATTACTGGTTTAGCACTGCACCCCACTTTTTATTGGGTTATTTGGTTTCTTGGTGTTTAATTTCTTGAATTCTTTATATATTTTGGATATTAGCGCCCTATCTGTTGTAGGGCTGGTGAATATCTTTTCCCAATCTGTAGGCTGCTGGTTTGCCCTATTGACAGTGTCCTTTGCCATACATAAGCTTTTCAGTTTCATAAGGTAGCATTTATTAATTGTTGATATAGCACATGAGCTATTGGTGTTTGGTTCAGGAAGTTGTGTCCAGTACCTATGCATTCTAGGCTATTCCCTTAGCTTAGAACCCTAGCAGCAGGGGATTTGGAGACTGAAGAGGCCATCTCCTAAAGCCAGGAAAGACTGCCAGTGGAGGTAGGTAGACACCAATCCATCCATAAAACCCTTGACCCAAAGTGTACCCTGCCTTCAAGACGTGCAGGGATAAGGATGAAGCAGAGTATGAAGGAATGACCAGCCAATGACTGGCCTTACATGAGACCTAACCTATAGGAGAGAGCCAAACCCTGACACTATTTTAATGATGCTCTGCTATGCTTACAGACAGGATCATAGCATGACTGACCTCTGAGAGGCTCCACCCAGCAAAGGATTGAAACAGATACTGAGACCCACAGCCAAACACTGGACAGAGACCTGGGAGTCTCGTGGAAGAGTTGGCGGAAGGACCAAGGCCTTGGAAGGGTACAAGAACTATACAACAAGACCAACAGAGGCAACCAATCCAGGCCCATGGGGGCTCACAGAGACTGGACCATCAACCAAAGGGCGTGCATGTCCTGAACTCAGGCCCCCTACACTCATGGAAAAATGGATGGTTTGGTCTTTATGTGGGCCCCCTACCAATTGGAATGAGTGCTCTTTGACACCTACTCTGATGCCTACAGTTGGATACCTTTCCCCTAGCTGGTTCAGTGGAATTGACTGGCTTCAGTGGAAGAGGATACAGTTAGTTCAGAGGCAACAGGAAGTACCAGGGCAGGTTGGTGGGGGGAGGCCCCTTCTCTGAGAAGAAGGGAAGGAGGGAATGGGGCAGAAGGTGGGAGAATAGGATTTCAAGGAGAGGAGGGAGGGAGCTTTGAATGGAATATTAGAATGAATAAATAAATAAATTTTTTAAAAAGTTAAAAAATAAGAATAGATATTTTAGTGTTTGAAGTTCTTTCCAGCTATATGTTTATCACTTAGAACTCCACTTCAACTTCCTTTCAAATGCCTGACTTCACAACACTGTTCCAAATTCCAAACAGTAAGCTTCTTGGTCCAAATGGATTTGGTAATTTCACAGCCATCTTATAACATGAAGATTGTTCTCTTTTGTTTTCTAGTAACTTAGTTTTTTCTGATATTTATAAAGCAGAAATAAATTATGCTTATGAATATTATGTAGAGTGATGGGTGTACATTTTTCTATGCAGAAAGTCAGTTTATAGATACCATTTTACTATGGAAATTTTTCAAATTTAATTATTTGGAACACTTACTATTCTTAGAAACCAGTAGAAGACCTTCCTTTTTATTTGTTTAGTTTTGTGAACAATGACTACTACAGTTTTACCCTGGCATTCTTACTATGCTCACAGATGTTATGATTTACAAATTACATATTGTGATATATGTATGTATTGTGATATTATGATGTAGAGAACAAACAGCTAAAGAGATGTGTGAACATTGTAATTAGGTCTAGCATATAGTCTAACCTTCAGGGACTTGGGATACCATTCCCTCATCTTTCATGTTTATCCAACAGATTGTCTCTAGTGTCCTTTTCTAAGTCATTTAATTAAGAAAGAAAACTGTGTGACTCACAGCTACTTGTTTATACTAACAAAATCAAGATGGCTGAAAAATTAGCCTCTCCCAGGACTTAGCAGATACAATATGACAAATCTCAGAGCAATGCCAGTTCAGACTGATTGCTCTATGGAACTTTCTATAGC
The DNA here is from genome assembly GCA_907164525.1 of Lophiomys imhausi. Taxonomy (NCBI): domain Eukaryota; kingdom Metazoa; phylum Chordata; class Mammalia; order Rodentia; family Muridae; genus Lophiomys; species Lophiomys imhausi. The sequence continues at coordinate 343,081 of CAJQZJ010018033.1, forward strand.
TTGGCATGAAGATAAGTCTAATACTCAGAAGATTCTGGAAACAGAACAAATAGTACACTCCTGCATTCCCACGCATCTGAAAGAAAACAGCTTGTCTGTGACTGAAAATTAGGTAATAGACACAATGGAGAAATAATTGTGAAATGAGACAAGTTCCAACCTAGAGCCTTTACTGAATTGCAGAAGGAAAGGGGGTGCTATATGCCATCAGAGCAGAATATTTGACACAACTAGATCTCCAAACCCCATGCTCCCTACCTCTTCCACCAACAGGGTAGGTGATGATATTGACAAGCAACTACTTGAAACAAGAAGTAAGCAGAAGCTGACATGCAATTATCCTGGTTAACTGGATGAAAAGCAACCTGGTTGGATAAAATCACCTAGTGTCAAATCTGCCATCATGTTTGAATGAGCCATTGTGACTGATATTTCTTTCCGTACCTATTCTACAGTATTTTCATTGTTATTTCTTTTTCTTATACCTCTTAATTTTCCTTTCATTCTTACATTACTAGTTCTATTTCCTCATCCCAATATCCTCTCACTTTTTATTTCAATATCAATACACTTCAATTTAAAAACGTTATATATATTTATCCTAACACTATTCCAGCTCCTGTCTCCTAAGTTTTAAGGGTATAATTGGAGTACACTAGTGTTTTTTTTTAACTGCATTTTTAATAGCAATCTTGTCTCGTCATTATTTCTGTTACTGTTGCCTATCCACCCTTCTAAATCACTACTGTGGATAATAAGTACACACAAAGTCTACATGCCAGGAGATTTACATAAAGAATTGAAAAAAACAAAACCAGAAAGAATTGAAAAAAAAAAAAACCTGGAAAATTTACCTATCCCAATAGATATGCAAATCACCAAAGAAATACAAGAAATATGAGAAAATGAATCACTATGACAGCTCCAAAGCCCATAGCTTTTCAATAAATAAATTCAAAAAATAGAACAACTGAAATGTAAGAAAAAAATAATTCAGAACCCTACCTTAAAAATGTTAAATTACTTACTTTGCAAATGCTTCAGTGGACAAAATGTTTGTTATGCGACCATGTGAACTAGAGTTAGGATGTTCGTGGTATCCTGACAAGAATTTTACTGCATGAAAAGTAGAGACAGGAGATCCATGGTTTAAGACAAGCAGCCAGACCAGCTGAATTGGTGGACTTTTCAGACTAACTGAGAGGCCTTGTCTCAGTAAATGAAGTGGAGAATGATACAGAAAGAGACAACAAAATCAGGCCTCTGTGCACATACATGTATGCACTGTCCCCCACCCATGCCCTCACACAAGAGAGCATAAACACTTACTTCACACATGTCCTGATACAATAAAAGAGCTTTATTTTAGTATTCTACTCTCATCAATAAGTAGGTCATTCTTACTAAAATCATCAAAAAAATCAGACTATATATATATATATATATATATATGAGAATATTTCATCCAGTGGATGTGGAATACACTTTCTTTCAGCAACACATGGAACCATTCTAAAACAGATCACATTCTTAGCCACAAATGAATTCTCACCAAATGCAAAACAATTATACACCAAAAATAAAGAATTGTTGGAGGATATTTGATCACATTGTGAACTGGAAAATTTGTTGTATGACTCAATCTTTTATCCTAGAGCCTTTTGTTTACTGCGACAAATAATAGTGGTGTGGCTCAGCCCTAGCCCACACTTTTAATCTAAGAGCTAAATAAAGTCAACGTAGGTCAAGAGGTGGAGCAAGTAACCAGCAGTTAGGGAGTGAACGTTAGACATGAGTAAACAGATAAGTGAAGTTCAGTCTGCTGGGGTCGGGGTGGGGCTCCGTTTCTCTCTGCAACCAGCTGTGCACAGGGCCGCAATAGGGAGAAAGCGCAGTGTCATAACATATGAAGACATTTCTCTGGTCTGCCTGGCTAGACCCTACGAGAAAAGTGCACATGCAGCTGTGGGTCTGCCTGTTCTCTGGAAGGTGCCACTGAGACACGCGCAGGAAGAACCAGGAAATGTAGAGTAACACCAGCTGCCGCTGGGGGGCTTCCCAGGGTGTTGTGTCATTCTCTCGGGGTAATCCAGGTCAAAACTGGAGCACCTGACTGGAGAAAACGCGATGGCTTCTGGGACAGGGGTGGTTCAGTGAACCTCCAGTTCTCAGGGGAACACCAGTGGGATCAGAGAGAGCTTTCTCCAAAGGCAGAAGTTCCTTTAGGCTAAATCCCAACAGCTCTGACGGAGGCTATTTTGGTGAACCAGCAAATCTTTATTGCAGCTTCTGTGTCATGGAAAGTCTTAGCCCTTTCCAATTTCCTAAATCTCCTAAAATCTGAGATGTGTGAAGGTTTATGAATGGTAGGACATGGGGAGGTATTTGGGGGGTGAATGTATTCTATTTTCTGAGATTGAGATGCTGGAAATGCCATATTTACATGGGGAAAGATCCCAGAGACTGGTTATGTGACCAAGCTCACCTGTGACCTCCTGGGGAGTCATTTGGATTACATGCTACAAGGAAGGTAGCCACTTTGTAGTTTGTGTCCACATGCTCCTGAGGTGGGCAGAAACAGGGAGAGAGTTTGTTCTGTGCCTTCCATTCCCAGGATGGGATATGACACCCCAATTTTGAGATTTCCAGGATTTGAACATGCTCTTATTTTACCAGCTCCATGCCAAATCCTCTGCAGACACATCCCAATAGATAGGAGGAGTATTGAGTTGGAAAATACTTAAGACAGGTTGGAGAAAGAGAAACAGCTTTTTCCTTCTGGGATGTTGGTGGAGTAGGAAGGTCAACTGGGTGCTTTTTCTGCCTCTTTGAGCAAGCAAGTTTTCACCCCAGCATCTGGCTGCTGAGTCTTCATTAGTAAAATCAAACAACTGAGATTCAGTTTTCTTTTTCTTTCTTTCTTTCTTTTTTCTTTTTTCTTTTTTGATGACAGAGACTAGGGCATAAGTTAATAAAATGAAACAGAAGAAAGAACATTGCTCTTAACCACTGAGCTACCTCCATATCCCCAAACAAGTAGTACTCAAAAGAAGAAATAGGGGAAGGAAGATGGCGGCGACCTACACTGATGCATTTTGAACGCGGGGGAAAAAAAGAGCCATAAAAAACACAGAGTTATTGGGCACTGTGCAAAAACCAGAGGGGCACACTCATAGCTCCCAAGGGACTGTTAAAAGTCCCAGGGTAATGCTCTCTTCCCATCTCTCGCAGACACGGAAGCCACTAAACCCGGGATTCAGGAACTCACATTTGGAGAGGCGCCTGGTAAGATCGTCCCCAACTCACAGCAGGCAGAATCAGAGGCCACTTGGCGATAGTTCACTAGCCTATTGGAATCCCCACACCTCAGGTAGAACTTATACCCACTTAAAAAATTTTGCGAGATAGTAGAAGTCTTAGCAAGGAACAAACAGGGGGCTCAGCGGGTGGTCCACAGCCACTCGAGAAAAGGAGGGCGGGAGGTTCCGACAGAGCGCAGAAACCGGGAACACAAAGGCGGGCAGGAGGGGATGAATCCCGCGCACTCACAGCAGCGCAGCTGGGGAGAGAGCCCGGCTGGCAGGGCCAAATCCCCGCGAAACCACGGCAGGACAACTGGGGAGAGAGTCAGGCGTGGGCTGGGCCAGGGATCCACGCAACCACGGCTGAGATGCTGGGGCGAGAGGTCCACTCAGGCGGCCGGGGGATCCGGGGCACTGTGCACCCACAGCCAAGCAGCCAGAGAGGGAGAGCCGCGGCTATGCAGACAGGGAGGGAATCAGGCTCAGAGGCCAGGCCTGTGGCGAGAAGCCTAGTGAGAAACCAGAAATCGGGACCATAGCTGTATTCTGGAAAATCCAGACATATTAGGTGTGGAGCCAGACCCTGTCAGCCTCCGTGACGACAAACAAAGCCCACAGAATCTGTGCCTGGGCAAACAGGTCCATACCATCAGAACCATTATAGGCTGATAACTCAGAGTGCAACATAGAGAAGTCTGAATTGGGAGCAGTGAAACAATTCCAGTCCATTACTCACAACCTGGGAATAGGCTGCACCAGCTCACAGTGCCTCATACGATTAAAACCACAGTGACTCTGAAATCCCCCTGTAAGCAATGACAGATAGCCAAGTAACTCGTCCCCTGCACCAAAGCATCCACTGTGGATCCAAGCACAAAAAACGACAAGAACAGACACCTAAACGCATCCAATGGCCAAAGGTCAAAAAAAATTAGAAATCAAGGAAATATGATGCCAACAAAGCAGAATTATCCTAGCTCATCCAATTCGGATGACCTCACACCAACAGAAACACATGAAAACGTTGACAATTCTGCATTATGGAAAGTGATAGAGTCCCTGCAAGAAGAACTTAAATCTATGAAGGAATTCAAAGAAGCCACAATTCTACAAGTCAAAACAAGGAACAACACCATTAAAGAGCTCCAAGCCAAGGTGACAGAGCTTGAACAGGAAAAGGACAAGGCTATGAAAGATTTTCATACAAAAACAAACAAGCTGGAGAAGGAAATGTACAAAACGAACAAAACCATACAAGAAATGAAAATAGAAATAGAAACAATAAAGAAAACACAGTCAGAGTTAAAAGAGGAAGTGGAGAACCAAGGGAAGAGAACAGGAACTACGGATGCGAGTATCAACAATAGGATGCAAGAGATGGAAGACATGATCTCAGGCATGGAAGATTCAGTGGAAGAAATCAGTACAACATCCA
>CAJQZJ010018033.1:348217-385763 GCA_907164525.1 Lophiomys imhausi
AAAGATAGACACTGCCTCAGAGTAAAGGGCTGGGAAAAGGTTTTCCAAGCAAATGGACCCAGGAAGCAAGCTGGAGTAGCCATCCTAATATCAAACAAAACAGACTTCCAACTGAAGTTAATGAAGAAAGACAAAGAAGGGCACTATATACTCATTAAAGGGAATATTCTTCAAGAGGAAATCTCAATACTGAACATCTATGCCCCAAATACAAAGGCACCTACTTTCGTAAAAGGAACACTTCTAAAACTTAAAGCGCACGTCGATCACAAAACATTAGTAGTGGGAGACTTCAACACCCCACTCACAACAATGGACAGATCATCAAGACAGAAGACAAACAGAGAAATATTGAGTCTAACAGAGATCATGAAACAAATGGACCTAACAGATATCTACAGAACGTTTCACCCAAACACAAAGGAATACACCTTTTTCTCAGCACCCCAGGGAACCTTCTCGAAAATCGGCCACATAGTTGGTCACAAGGATAGTCTCAATAGATACAAGAAAATTGAAATAACACCTTGTATCTTATCACACCACCACGGAATAAATCTGGTCTTCAACAGCAAAAGAATCAACAGAAAGCCTACACACACATGGAAATTGAACAGCTCCTTACTGGATGATCACTGGGTCAGGGAAGAAATAAAGAAGGAAATCAAAGACTTCTTAAAATCCAACGACAATGAAGACACAACATACCCAAACCTATGGGATACATTGAAAGCTGTGCTACGAGGAAAGTTCATAGCACAAAGTGCTTTCAAAAAAAAAAAAATTGTGACAGCTCATATTAGTGAACTAACAGCTAAGCTGGGTGAATTGGAAAAAAAAGAAACAAACACTCCCAAGAAGAGCAGAAGGCAGGAAATCATCAAACTTAGGGCTGAAATCAACAACTTAGAATCAAAAAGAACTATACAAAGAATCAATGAAACCAAGAGTTGGTTCTTTGAGAAAATCAACAAAATAGACAGACAACTAGCCAAATTAACTAAAAGGCAAAGGGAAAGAACCCAAATCAACAAAATCAGAAATGAAAAGGGAGAAATAACAACAGACATTGAGGAGATCCAGAAAATATTCGGGCATTAATTTAAAAACCTATATTCCACTAAATTTGAAAACCTAAGTGAAATGGACAATTTCCTCGATAAATTCCACCTACCAAAGCTAAATCAAAATCAGATTAACAGCTTTAACAGCCCAATAACACCTAAGGAAATAGAAAGTCATTAATAATCTCCCAACCAAAAAAAGCCTAGGGCCAGATGGCTTTAGCACGGATTTCTACCGGACCTTCAAAGAGGAACTAACACCATTACTTTTCAAACTCTTCCACCACATAGAAACATAAAGATCACTGCCAAACTCATTCTATGAGTCCACTGTCATTCTGATTCCTAAACCACACAAAGACCCAACAAAGAAAGAGAAATCAGACCAATCTCCCTCATGAACATAGATGCAAAAATACTTAATAAAATACTAGCAAACCGAATTCAAGAACACATCAAAAGTATCATACACCATGATCAAGTAGGCTTCATCCCTGGAATGCAGGGATGGTTCAATATACAAAAGTCTATCAATGTAATTCACCACATAAACAAGATGAAAGAAAAAAAACACATGATAATCTCACTAGATGCAGAAAAAGCATTTGACAAAATCCAACACCCCTGCATGCTAAAAGTTCTGGAGAGAACGGGCATACAAGGACCATACCTAGAAATAATAAAGGCAATATACAGCAAGCCAGTAGCCAACATCAAATTAAATGGAGAGAAACTTGAAGCATTTCCTCTAAACTCAGGGACAAGACAAGGATGTCCACTTTCACCATATCTCTTCAATATAGTACTTGAAGTCCTTGCTACAGCAATAAGACAACTAAAGGAGATCAAAGGGATAAAAATTGGAAATGAAGAAGTCAAATTATCCCTATTCGCAGATGATATGTTAGTATACATAAGCGACCCCAAAAACTCCACCAAAGAACTCTTACAGCTGATAAACAACTTCAGCAAGGTGGCTGGATACAAAATTAACTCAAAAAAATCAGAAGCCCTTCTTTATACAACAAACAAATATACTGAGAAAGAAAGAAGGGAAACAACCCCTTTCACAATAGCCACAAACAACATAAAATACCTGGGGGTAACCCTAACCAAGCATGTAAAGGACCTATATAACAAGAACTTCAAGCCCCTGAAGAAAGAAATGCAAGAGGCCTTTAGAAGATGGAAAGATCTCCCATGCTCATGGATAGGTAAGATCAACATAATAAAAATGGCTATCCTACCAAAAGCAATATATAGATTTAATGCAATTCTTATCAAAATAGAACACAATTCTTTATAGACCTGGAAAAAGCTATTCTCAACTTCATATTGAACAACAAAAAGCCCAGAATAGCTAAATCAATCCTGTACAATGAAAAAACATCTGGAGGTATCACCATCCCAGATTTCAAGCTGTACTACAGAGCAACAGTAATAAAAACAGCATGGTACTGGTATAGAAACAGACCAGTGGACCAATGGAACCGAATTGAAGACTCAAACATGGACCCACACACCTATGGCCAACTAATCTTTGACAAAGAAGCCAAAATAGCACAATGGAAGAAGGGGAGTATCTTCAACAAATGGTGCTGGTCCAACTGGATGTCCACTTGCAAAAGAATGAAATTAGACCCATACCTATCACTTTGTACAAAACTTAATTCCAAGTGGATCAAAGACCTTAACATAAGGCCGGCCACACTAAAGACACTAGAAGAATAAGTAGGAGAAACCCTCGAACTCATTGGCACAGGTGACAACTTCCTGAATAGAACACCAACAGCTCAGGACCTGAGATCAACAATCAATAAATGGGACCTCATGAAACTGAAAAGCTTCTGTAAGGCAAAGGATACTGTCATTCGAACAAAACGGCAACCAACAGACTGGGAGAAAATCTTCACCAACCCCACATCTGATAGAGGGCTATTATCTAAAATCTACAAAGAACTCAAGAAACTAAAAGCCAAGAAACCAAATAATCCAATCAAAACATGGGAGATGGAGCTAAATAGAGTATTCACAAAGGAGGAATCCCTAAGGGCTGAGAGACACCTGAAGAAATGTTCAACAACCTTAATCATCAGAGAAATGCAACTCAAGACGACCCTGAGATTCCAACTAACACCTGTTAAAATGGCTAAGAAACAGAGCTCAAATGATAGTGCATCCTGGCGAGGGTGTGGAGAAAGGGGAACCCTACTCCATTGCTGGTGGGAGTGCAGGCTTGTGCAACCACTATGGAGGTCTGTCTGGCGATATCTTAGAAATCTAGGAATAACCTTGCCTCAGGACCCAGCCATACCACTTCTGGGTATACACCCAAAGGACCTCTCACGGAGACATAGGGAAGTCTCCTCATCTATGTTCATAGCAGCCTTATTTGTAACAGCTAGAAATTGGAAACAACCCAGATGTCCCTCAACTGAAGAATGGATTAAAAAATTGTGGTACATCTATACAATGGAATATTACTCAGCTATCAGAAACAATGAAATCATGCAATTTGCAACCAAATGGATGGATCTAGAGGAGCTCATCCTGAGTGAGCTAACCCAGTCTCAGAAGGATGCACACGGCATCTATTCACTTATACTAGGATTTTAACTATATCGTACAGGATATCTGTACTACAACCAACACACCAAAAGGAACGTGGACATAAATTTTTTTTTTAAATCTTTTTCTTTTTCCTTCTTTTTTTCTTTTTTCATTTCCCTTCTCTTTTTCCTCTCATTTTTTGTGGATATTCTTTGTTTTTGTGGGTTTGTGTGTTTGTTGGTCTTTTTTTTAGTATTCCCCCAGTAGCAAGGAGACACCATTCACTGGCAGTACTGCCTTGTAGGCCCCCGGAGAATGAAGAGGCTCTTGGCCCTCATATGACTCCTGATCTGTGGTGAGAGACTGTTAGGCAGGGACACTCCACCCCAGAGGAACAAGGCGGAAGGGTCAGGGGGTAGAGCATGGGAGGGTGGGGCTGGGAAGCAGGAATATAGGACAATATGATAAGGATGTAACCTGAAGCAACAAACAAATAAATTTATTAACTAAAAAAAAAAAAAAAAAAGGCAGATGGCAGGGCTGAAACACTGTGAATGGAATAGAGGATACAGCCATTCGGCCTGGTTTTGCAGACCTCCAGGTGTCGAGAAGACGTGGAGCTAAGGTAAAATACAAGAGAATTGTGGTATTGGCCCATGCCTTTGACTTCAGCGGAGACGGGGGGAGCACCTTAGATTTGGTGGTCTTATGTATTCTGGAGTCATACAGAGCGGGGTGGTGAGGGTGCATACTCTTGGTCCCACCATTCAAGAAGAGTACACCCTTGGTCCCAGCTCCCAGCACACTGGAGACAGAACAGGAAGATCCCGGATCTCAGGGTCAGCCTGATGCTGGGCAAACTCTAAATAGAGAAAGACTTCGATCCAGGAGTGGTGGAACACATCTTTGATCCCTTCAGATGGGAAACACAGGTCTCTGATCCCAATAATTAGAGTTCAGAGACACACACATGGGATTTGGAGGGACCTAGGTTTGGAGGTAACTTACAAAAGGCCTTCTCGATACAGGCAGATTGTCCTTTGGGATCTCAAAATATAGACACTAGAGCTGGTTTAGCTCCAAGGTGACAGAATGATTTCTTCTTTAACCCGGATTGAAAGATAATGCTTTGTATGTTGTTGGAAGGCCAAATTCGCTTCAGGAGAAGTACTACCTAGCCCCCCCCCCAAAAAAAAAGAGTGCAATTGCCCCAGGGTTGGGATTGGGGCAGGGCTCTGTTCTTATCTTTCCAGGAGAATCGAAGCGTCCATTAGGGGAGCCCGGGGACTGCTGGACAGTGGAAACCTCAGCAGAGAGCAGAATCAGCCACCAAGGAGGACGAGTGACCCAGTTGATTCTGCCTGGCAGACTTCCTCAATAGCTGTCTCCATCGGGGGCCTGCAACCATCACGGCAATCAAATGTCGCTGGGACCGTTCAGCTCTACACAATGCCCCGGCAGGAACCTCAGTGAAGCCTACAAGATCAGCTTCTCCCTACAAACCCCTTAGGTCATCTAAACAGCTGAGAACAGAAGGACTGAACATAAAAGGAGTATACTAACATTTTTAACCATTTTTTCCATTTGGGTTCGGGCCCCAAACAGGTCCACTATGATCCAAATCAGCAGGAAGCCACTTTAAGAGAGCAACGTCCCATGCCCACAGGGTGGGGAAGGTGTTTCTCCACCCTTCTTTTTATTTGAAGGATAACTGAAAACTCCGGTATTTAGGGGAAGAGATTACAAACTGATAAATGGTCCTGTTTAATGGGTTTTGGAGGTTAGCCCCAGGGACTTCCTACTTTTCCTTTTCTGTATCCTTCTTCCTCTCCTATGTAGGAGTGCATAGGCTGAGAAAAATGAGATATAGACATAGCACAGGAAGGTCCAAGAAGAAGGGGCAGATTATTGAATATGCCCTTATACCTTTGTATATTGATACAAAATTAGTAGTTTATTTGGCTAAAGTGGTATTGACCATTGTTTATTGTGCAAAAATAAGATTGTATTGGATTATATCGGTATTGATCTTTGTATATTGATACAAAATTAAGATTATAGTTGGCCAAAATGGTATTGACCCTTGTATATGGACGTAATATTAAGATTGTATTGGGCTACATAGGCATTGACCTTTGTATATTGATACATAATTAAGAGTATATTTAACCACAATTGAATAGATCTTTGTATATTGATACAAAATTAAAGGTAACGTTTCCTAATGGTATCATACCTAGAGATACTTAAAAATAAAATGTGAAGCTCTGGCCTCTTGATACCAACCGTCTAAAACAGTCTAGGATAGTTAAGTAAAACAAACTCCTAGTCATGCAAACATGTCACTTTGTTAGCTACTATGTCAGTCTATCACAGATATTCTCTAAACTACCCAGTAATCAAGTTGCTAAGAGACAAGCAATATTTGCTTATCTAAATACAAGAGATGGATAGGGCATCTTCAAAAACCCCAAGAGATCTGCAGAATATGGCATTTAAAGATGTTATCTTAAATTAAGATTTTCTTTTTTTTTTTTTTATATCGAGACATATCAGCTCCTGACAGCACTCCCTGTTCTACTCCAAGTAGAAGATAAGCATCGAAGAATCTCCACTGTAGTAAGATGGTTGAATTAGTGGCAAGCCTATCTCTTGGCATTAAAAAACCCCTTGCACCAACTGCAGACAGACTGCTGTCCAAAAAGGACAAAACTTTGTAGCAGGGAAGTCGACAGCCTAACTCTGCCAAGACAGGGTAGGTAAGTCCTTCATAATCCCTGCTCTACAACAAATGTCTGTCAGAGAAACAGGACCCAAAGGCTGAAGACTGATGCTGGAATGTATGGAGAGAAAATGGGAACTGTCCAGGCAGTCATTGGTATGTCCTTTCTTAGTTTTGGAAGCTGCAGGCCCTGCACTTCCTATATAAGCAGATATATTTATCCCTCTCAGGTCTCTGAGGTGGTTGAAGAATAGACAGCTAGAGTCTCATAGTTAAATTTTGAGTTGTTTAGGAATCAAGAGGGTGTTATAGATCTAAGAAGATACTCTTAAAAGTGTGTTGCAAGTTAGTATGAATGTTGAGTCACATATAGACCTTTAAACTCATGGAAATGGTTAGATAGTAGAATGTTAAAGTCAGGGGCCAAATATGTATAAACTGGACATTGGGAAGGTATACTGGGCCATTTAACTCTCATAAATGTGGCATACTTATATCTGTTGTTTTGTATAATACTTACTGTTATAAGAGAAGGAACCATCTGTTGGACTGAAAGGGGAATCTTCTGGGGGGAAGAGGGTGGAAGGGCGGGATAGGAAGGGGGAATAGGGAGGGGTTTGTTACTGAGATGTAACTTGAAGAAAAAAAAATAAAGTATTTTAAAAAAAAGAAGAAATAAAAATACTAAATGTGTATTCATTTAAATTAGCCATGTGAGAAATGAAAACACCTTTGCAAATTCATCTCACCCAAGTCAGAATAACAATCATCAAGAAAAGAAATGACAGCATATGGAGGCAAGGATGCTGAGAACATAAACAGAAGGACTTAATACAGAAATCAGAATGAATGGTCATTAACTGCCTAAAATTAGAACTAGGTAATACTCAAAGGAATCTAACTCTACAACAAATATACCTGTACATTCATGCCCGTTTCTGTGCTACTCACAATAGTCTAGTCACAGTATAGAACATACTAGATAGCTACCAACAGATGTATAGCAAAGAAAATACATATGTCTCCATTTAACAACAGGATATTATTCCACCACAAAGAAGAACGAAATCCTGTCACAGGAAACAGAACTAGAGCAGGCTCAGGATGATTGGATAATGTGATCATGTCACATCCTGTTGGAGAAGCAAAATTAGAATGTGAATTTGGCCTATAGATCATGTTTACCTGATGAATAATATCTTAAGTTGAGAAGTAATTTTGTAGCTACTTATAGGGAAAAAATGAATTTCCAAGCAAGTAAACATATTAATTGACATAAAGATTGCATCAAAACAATTGTTTTCTTATAGGGACTACAATCAAAATCTTTAAATTCAGATTTTTCTCAAAGTTCATTTGCTTTTTTGTCATGTAGTTCTTCATAAACAGTGGCTGTATTTTATTATAATTACTGAGAAGCTATTATTTTCTTCAAAACTTTAAACATTTTTTTTTTTTTACTCTTTTGGTCACTAGTTTTCAGAATGGTCTTTGGTCATTTACAAGTCCTCAGATACCTTTTTTGTGAGTTCATAAGTACATATCTATCTTTATAATGACAGAAAAATGGATCGGAGTAGCGGGCAGACTTTTCTGCTCATGGATCTAAATGATGAAGGAAAACTTTTAGTACCTTAGCATACATAAATCAACACCGTGCTCACCTTGCTTGCTGTCATTGTAGTCTCCACGCATAAACCTTCTAGGAAGGCAAAAGGCAGGTTGATTTCTGTGCACGTTTGTTCTTATTAGCTTGACACAAACCTGGATACAGATGGGAAGCGGGAACCTTGGTTGAGGATTTACCTCCATCAGGCTGGCCTATGGACATGTCTCTCAGGCATTTCGTTGACTAATTATTGATGTAGGAAGGCACCACCAACTAAGGGGCTGTGCCACACCTAATCAGGTGGCCCTGGGTTATATACGAAAGCAAACTATTTCCTACATATAAAGTAGCATTACACAGGCTGAGCACGTTTTATTTACACACTTAGGAATTACATCGGCAATTAAAGAAAAAGAGCCTATGAATTTGAAAGAATGAAAGGAGAGCGCATGGGAAGGGTTGGGAAAATAGAAGTGAGAAAATGGTGTAATTATATTAAAGCCGTTTAGGTTTATTAAAATTAAAAATGTTGAAACGAGTTAAAACCCAAGCCAAGCAAGGCACAAGTACCAAGCCAATAAGTAGCATTCCTCCATGGCTTCTACTTCAGTTCCTACCTGGAGTTTCTGCTCTGACGTCCCTCCATCATGGACAGTGATCAGAACATGTAAGACAAGTTAACTTTTTCTTCTCCAAGTTGCTTTGTTCATGGGGTCTCTCACAGATATAGGAAGCATACTAGGATAATTTCGATTAAGACTTTTCTTACAGTTTATAATAATATATAATACATTTTATTAATAACTCTAGTAGAGAGACATTCAGAGGCTGTAAACAAAGACTGATGTGACTTTTCTGCAAGATGAAGCCAAAAACAAAGGGAGGTCTCTACCCTTTCCAAAACTAAACAAAAGTGAAGGCACTGAAAACTGAAACTTGTCCACAGCCACTCAAAGAAGATCCACATGTCTCGCATCTCCTTGTGGTCCAGGAACCCCAGATTCCAGAGACAGCCTAAATATCCTCACAAGAGTGCCAGGCATAGTGGTGGGCATTCAATGCCCTGATCAGAGACATTTAATGGAGTTGGAGAGAAGGCATATTTTCAACAGGCTTCCAATTACGATGCTTTGAGTATTGCTAACAAAATCAGGGTTATCTAAACCAGTCCTGCTAATCTTAAATACACACTTATTTTTTCTGCCATGAAAAATATAAGGAAACAAAATAAACAAGCAATTAACCTTATTGTGTGCATATGCTGAAATATCATTCTCTACCTCATAATTGTATACAAGTACTATACATTCAACTTTTTAAAACATTGTGTATTGTATACATGTGTGTTTGTGTATATGTACATGTATGCATTCATATGTGTATGAAGGCCATAGCTGTCTTGCTCAGTTGGGTGTCTTGTTCAGTCACTTTTCACCCTATTTGGTGGGGGGAAGGGCAGGATCATTTACTAAAGTTGAAAGTTACCAACTATTGTGAGCTCTTGGGATCTACCTATCTCTGTCTATAACACCCTAGCCCTGGAATCATAGGCATATACCATCATGATACAATTTGACTTGTATAGAGGAGGTTTGAACTCAGATGCTTGCATGGTAAGCATTTTACTGACTGAGCCATAGCCTCAGTTTCCAACATAAAAAAATAATAAAAATGAATATTTTTGATGATTCAGAAAATAAGATTTTGGTAGATCCCAATGCTTTTATTCATCTATTTGAAATAATTTATATGATGAAATGAAAATACGTATACAGCAGATTTGTTGCAAACACAAAAGACACTTATCTTAAGGGAAATCTCTCATGTATTTATTACAAATATGAGTTGAACTAATCACATTTATTTTTACAAAATTACCTTTGCTCTAACAAGCAACTATAAAACTAAGGCCAGAAATATACATTTTTTAAAGAGTGGATAAAAAAACAGCTTATGTGAAGAAATAAGTCACATATTTTGCTGCTAATAATAAAATTTGAGTTTTCTAGAAAAAATCATGTTGGGAAATGTTCATCTTATCTACCCAACATACATTATTTTGATGATATTAATAGTAATATTTGCAAATAGGCTGTTTTGACACTTTAAAATGAAAGCTACTAATCAACTCTTTCCAAATGACCAATGCTTAACATCGCAAAATCATGGCAGGATGAAGATTTGAAGTACAGACTGACCAATTAAATTTACTGTAACAGAGAATATAAAGTTCATTGACATCATTTCAGATTCCACATTGCAATTAACCTTTAAAATACTACTGCTTGTCAACCTTTATTATGGTATTAAGAAAATATATGTATAATTATCTGGGAAAAGCTATGAGAATAATCTTCATTTTAAAAATCTAAACATGTATTATGGTCCCGTTTTTTCAAATGGTAGAAATTAGTGAAGACTCATGAGGACATAGTGCTATCCCACTAAGCAAGAAATGAAGATTTTTCTTAGAATGTAGCACTTATTCTTCACAATACTTAGTCTTAAATTTTTGGTGGAAAATATAGCTACTTTTCACAGAGGCATCTTATTTATATTGCTATGTAAGTAATGATATGCTACTTAATTTTAAGTACACATTTAAAAGACAAACTTAAATTTCAATATGCTAATTTCACAAAACAAAAGTTCTTTGGAGTTCTCAATAGTTCCATGAATATCAAGATTAAAATGTTTGAAGAACACTAATTTATGCATACTTTCCTATGTATGAGAAGTTTTGTTACTATTTCTTCTGCATGTTCTTTCTGAAACAATTTATCTTCATATTTTCCCTTTATTACCTTTGTAGAGCATGAGATCTTGTATATTATTACTAAATCATGTTTTTTGGGGGGTTTTGCAAAGCATATTCTCTGGGATATATTTGCTGTTTTTGTTTTATTGTTCTGTATTTTGTGGAGGATTATTTGTTTGTTTGTTTGAGATGAAATCTCACTATATATTCCAGATGGCTTTAACCCATCATCTTCTGTCCCCACCTCTCAATTGCTATTAAATTACATTGTTACTACCTCCTTTCTGTGTTCACATCTATATGTTCCACCAGATGGCAATGAATCACGCTTGCTATCCACAAAGTCATATTTTTGTCTTCACTGTGATTCTTGAATAGTAGGTTGCTAAAGTCTGTGGGTGTGGGTCTGACCATTCATTTATTTCATATTTTTTTTTTTACCATCTACCATGAATTTGAAGTGTTGCATCACAGAATTTGAAACACTGGAAGATCTCTCTTTCGTTTTAATTTATGTCATACTCTCTTTGTGCTGTATTTTTGCATGTGTTTCTTATTTATATCTCAAGATGGGAGAGAGAAAATAAAGTGGGCATTGGAAAGCATTGTTTTAAAATTTTTTGAGAAGTCTACACACTGGGAAAGAAGCTGGTTCTCTTGTTTGCCCATTAACTGTGAGATTTGGTTGACTGCTTGATTGTTGAGTGTAGGCATGAGGTTATTTTGTCATTCAAATGCTGATTTCCATACCACCCCCCATATCTGGTTGCAATCCTTGTTCTGAGAATCTCATTTCTCAATGTTGTATGAGCACTGCTCTCCAATTGTTCCCTGATATGCCAATAAAGCAGCTTATAGCCAGTCACTGAGCAAGGGAGAGAATAGAGAGACTTCCTGCCCTCCAGGAGAGGAGGAGTTAGAGGAGATATTAGGAAATTCATCCACAGGCAGAGGTGAGCCATCATGAGAGAGGAGTTGAAGCAGGAAAGCCTCAAAGTGCAAGTCTGGGGTTTAGACTTGGAGGAAGCCAGATTAATTTAGGGGGTTAAGAAGAGAGTAACTGCTTAGTTCTTGTGTTGTGAAGCTTGTTTAACAAATAATATAATAGAATCTCAATTATTTGGATGATAGCTGGGTAAAGAGAGAAACTAAGAAACAAACACAATTATATGAAGTTGCACTAATATCTGAGATAGAGTGGATTATTATTCAGCAAAAATTTATGAGTTTTCATCTTCACGTGGTAGAATATACATACATTCCTAACCCTTTGAGACTGACATATGCTTGATTTTGGAGAATGTATTTGTCATGAGTAGTTTCAATTGTGAACTTCACACAGTCTAGAATCACGTAGGAAGAGGGTTTCAAGGAGATATTGTCTAGATCAAGTCGACCTGTGGACACGTCTGTGGGGGATTGTCTTGATTACATGAGCTGATACAGAAAGCCCCAGTCTATGGTGGACAGCACCATTTTCTTGCCAGACCGTCCTTTGTTATATAAGTACAAAGGGAATATGGAACAGGCATACATGTATCTTGCATGCACTTATTTCTCTCCACTCTTGACTGCAGGTGTAATATGACTACATGGTTTAAGTTCCTACCACCTTAATGCTCCTGCTACAATACATGATACCTTCAGATTATAGACTACGGACACCCCTTCATTCCCTAACTAGCTTTCTTTTCTTCCAACATAATATTTGCATTGATTATTTGGAAATTTCATGTAATACTCCCTGATCACACTCATTTTCCAGTCATCCCAGGTCTGCACCCCACCCTTGTGACCCCACAAAAGAAGAAGAAAAACTAAACAAAACAAAAAACCAAAACCCCAAAACAAATGGACAAAACAAACAAACAAAAAAAAACCCAAGTACAATTTGTGCTGCCCAATGACCTGTCCCTTAAAAAAAAACTGAGTCTGTCCCCACCCACATTCCTCCCAGAAGTCAAGAATGGAGAGCTACACTTCAGCATACTTATCATAATTTTTAAGAGTTCTCTTCAATGGCTTCATATCGTGTTGTTATATTTGGGGCATGAGGAGGTGGGGATTAGTGGATGTCCCTGAAACCTTCTATATCCCTCTTTCTCAACTGTCTGTACCACTTCAAAAGCAGCTTCCTTGTCCTTTACAGTGTGGAACATGGACTTCACATGCTTTCTGGCGACAACACAGACCTCAGACATCCACACGGCCTCGTATGTCAGAAATTGCTGCAAACCTCAGCAGGGTCTCCAGTGACAGTACAGATCACTGGTCATCAACATGACCCTTTGCCATAATACGGGCCACAAGCAGACACCAGCATAATCCTCAGTGACAGGACAGGCCATGGACATCAATATGACCTCAGCAGCAGCAGAGCCCATGGACACCTAATTTGCTTTCTGTCCAAGCAGTTTATCACAACAACAGAAATGAAACTTAAACATAGTTTGGGGCACACATGGGGTTGGGGACTTTAAATAGTTTCTTTAGTATTGTCTGACGATGTGCTGTGGGAAAAAAAAAAAATACAGCATAGGTTCCACCTTCATGTCACAGCTTTGAGCCAAATCCAGATAACCGCATAAGCCAGCTGAACGTTCATCAGCTGAACCACAGCCAACCATCGACTTTTGGCTGGGAACATTGACCAAGAAGGCCTCTGTATTGCATTGGCTTCTACTATGCTCTTGCCCTCCCTGTCCTCAGAACATTGACTTCAGAGAAAGTGTTATCTCAGTTTCTAAATTACTTTTATTGACTGTATGACAAAACTTATGATAGAGCCAATGTAAGGGAAGAATGGTTTGTTTGGGGTGAGGTTTAAAGGGAAATAGTCATCTGTGAAGAAGACAGGATGATGCATTTCTAGCATGGGAGGAGTGTGTGGCAACTGCTTGTGGCCTCTCTGGGGAATCAGAAAGCAGACACAGGGCTGGGATTGGGCCAGGCTATGTAATTCCTAAGGACATACCCTACTCTCTCCAAAAAAAAAAGCAGCTGTGGACCAAGTGTTAAACACGTGATGTTCTGGGGGATGTGCCACTCTCAAGCTGTGACACCTTTCCTTGACTACTCCAGGTGTAATTCGTTTTAAAAGCCTAGAAAATTTCAAGGCTTTTGTTATGGACCTGGGATCCATCTCTATGAAAATGTGATCAAAAAGGAAGACAACATCCCTGTTCCCCGTGTTCTGTGGGAGAGCAGCAGCTAATTTTAGCAGGCAGCTCTTGTACCAGGGTAGAAAGTTGTCTTCTGTCTTGGAGGAAGCTTGGGAAGCATTTACCATTTACACATAGCCTACTAACCATCCCATTCAGTCATAAGTTCCAGTGGACTCAGGCTCAAAATGAGAAGTTGATCCTCTTTTTGCTGCCATGCCTTCTCTCTGAATGATCCCGCTTTGCCGCTGTACTTTGCCAATGCAAGTTTTTCTTTGGCAGATTGTTTACAGTGTAAGACATTGAATTTGGGGAGGGCTTATATTCCACTTTTACTGTTGCAATAACATGTTTGAACTTGGCATATGAACTACTTCTTATGCGATTTGAGATTCTTTTAAAATAAAAGGGAAAAAGGTAGGAAAGAATGGTATGGAGAGTATCAGCACTAGGAATAAGGATCAAAATTGGAGGGGGAAAAAAGCTAGAGAAGATTTAATCTTGATGCTGGTAGCTCAAAGGAAAATGAGTACTGCAGCAATCATTGTCTACAATTGGACGCTCATGTTACAGGATGGATTTATTCCCTATTATTCAATATCAGTAGGTAAAAACTAGCAGCAAGAACATAAAGTTTCTGCCAATTTAGTAAAAAAATTTAGGGGTAACTATGGATTTCTTTTTTTTTCCTGCTGGGGAAAAATCAAGGGTATTTGTTATATGATAATTCAAGAAGAGATTTTATAGAGATAGAAAAAAATAGACCTGCACTGTTCTATTTCTAATTAATGGAAAAGCAAAAGAAGAATCCAGAAGTTAATTCATTCACTGGGAGAGATATTTCCCATGTTTCTGTAATAACAGGAACTCTTTTTTGATCATATCTGATAAAGCCTGTGTACCCAACATGTGTCATCTTCTCACTCCTTACAAAGAATTGTTACAAGGGCCTCTTCAGATGCAAGGAAACTTAGAAGAATTATGTTAGTTGATTAAGGTTTGTCTACCTTAGAGGCTAACCATGTTTACTAGTTTAACATTTTGAACAGGTAACCTCTGATGAGATTTTTAATAATCAAAATTACAATGGCATCTACATCAGGATTCCAGTAATGCTAAAATGTATTGCTCATAACCTGTGTTCGCCTGTTCCAGGCTGACTGAACAAAACTCATTTGTGAGGTTATTAAAAATATATAGTCTATCTAGCCTGAGGATCTGACTGAAAAAGCCTTTAAGGACCAAAAATCCATATTTTTACCAAGTCTGCTGGCTTTATCTAAAAGGTTCATATTTGAGAATCTTGTCATTAGCCTTTTGCTTTAGAACAAAATTTGTTACAGTTGGAATTTTAATCAAAGTAGAATAATAAATCTTTTGAGTATACATTGATAAAGAATACTGAAATTTAAGTATTTTATTTAATGCATTGAAAGGAGAGCCTTGTAATAAAATAGCCGAATAGATGTCAAAGTTCTGACTTTATTATTTACATAAAAAGTGTCACATGGGAAGATAAGGTGAGTTTATTTTTTTTAAAAAGTGCAATCAGCAATCAAAGCTAATACATTCTTTAGCAAATAACTTGGTCTTCTCAGAAGTCTGAATTACCATTTGGTTGAAGATCTGTAATTCATACTTCAGAGAAAGAAAAAAATGGAGAGTTTTCATTTGTGCTTTTTTTTTTTTTTTTTTTTGCAGCTGAGAACCCAATCTAAAGCTGTCCAGAATTGCAAAGAGCCAAGCCACCTTCTCAAAGGTCGTGTACTTGTTCCCAAGTGACTGGCTGATGATGTGCAGGTGAATGTGTGTGTATATAGTCACACATGTGTGTAGAGGCCAGAGCTCAGTCTCAAACACCATCCACCAAGTGGTTAAAGACAGGGTTTCTTACGACGCTTGCTTTCCAAGAGGTTTTCCAACTGAGCTGTTCTCCCAGCTCAGATCCAGCTGCTTCTTGAAAGCACCGTGGCAATGAAATGATAAGGCTATTTACATGTTTGTCAATGCATGTTTCTGTGTAGGCAATCCATTTTTCATCATGGCATCAAGATAGAAACAAGAGTATATAGGATTCAAATGGTATAAAATACATTCATATAGATATATTAATCTCCAGATAGAAGCAAACCTAAACTCTCCTTAGCAAGGCTTCCTACCATCTAAGAGGTACAAGAATAAGGATGAAAAAGATAAACCCATAACACATGTTGTACATTAATCCTTTGTAAATATTCTCCTCTATATGTGTTTGTGACATCAAGAGGTTGTTACTCTAAACTTAAAAATTATTCTACCAAAGAGTAATTAAATTCCTTAAGTTTACTGGGTAACACATGTTTCATAAACTGTGCTTGACTAAAAATTGTTGATAAAGATTTTTTTTTTTAGTTAAGATTATGTAATGGGCTATTGTTCTATTGTAAAAATGTTGAAATAAAAACAGAAAATTCTATAAATGGCAATTCCCTCCCCCCAAAAATCATATATTAAAAGCATGGTTACCTTAATTCTCTGGAGTATTCATAAGGAAGTATCACACGGATCTGAACTTCCCTGAACCCGCCATGTTTTCTCTGCCTGGTGCATCAGCATGCCAACCAGATCACCCTGAAGAAAACAGCATAGTGGCCCCCGGAGACCTCTGACAGCAGCTAGCATGATCCAGCTTTCTCCGGCACTCGGAAGTCATAGGAGGGGATAGGCAGGTCCCCAGCTGCACTCAAATCTTCCTCTCAAGGTCCCGCCCTGTGGAAGATTTGGCGCTGCTACTGCACACTTTCTCTCTATCCTGGCACTGTACCCAGAAGGATGTTAGAGAGAAATGCAACCCTATTCTGACCCACAGACTGGAAACTCCAACCCCCCTCCCCCATGGTAGATTTGTGTTTTTCTGTAATGGTCTTTCTCTATCACATAGATAAGTTACCTTGACAGGGGATGAGAACTACATTTACTTATGAGTATAACGATAAATTCTTAGAATACAGGTAGAAATAATGCTAGTTTAGTAAACTGGCAGTTGTGGGTTCTCCTAATCCTAAGTAGTTGACTAGATTCCCAGTACCAGGCAAGATTTCCCTCTTGTTGATGAAGACCTTAAGTCCAATTACAGAGCTGTTGGTTACCACTAAGATGTATGTACCATTATTGTACCCTTAAGGTTATAATGCATTGTTGTTTTGTTTTGTTTTTAATTTGCCAAGATAATTAAAAATAGCACAATAGAGCTAACTCTACTTTAAGCTAAGTTTATACTAATGTATTTTAATTTTAATATTAAAAACTGGCTCATCAGTGGCAATAAATGTATAACACAAAATGTTAAAATTAACAACATGAGTACTGAGAGACTGTAGAAGGAAGGAGGGTGTAGAAGTAGAAGCTGGAGAGAAGAGGGTTAAGGGACAGAAGGAGGAAAAGGAGAGGAGTTTAAAGGGGAAGAAAGGAATGGGGGTAGAGTGGAAAAGGGAGAGTGTGGGGTAGGGGAAGAAGATAATGAAAAGGAGATATGGAGCCAGTACTTTGGAACTTTAGCACATATAGATAGATGATTTTTTTTCTTCTTCAAGATTGTCTGTATACAAATAGGCTAAACATAATGTGTTTAACTTTTATATATGGTTTTCTTGCTTGTTTAATATTTGTTCTTACTGTTTTTACTATATGAGTTAAAAATTAATCTTTTTTTTACACAAAAGGAGGGAATTGATAGGGTGATTTTATGTATTCTAAATGTTAATTACATGGTCCTGCTCACTGTCTGTTACTTACATTGTCTCTGATTGGTTGAATAAATGCTGAGGCCTGAGGTTGGGCAAAGACAGGAGGCAAGACTAAGACAAGAGTTTCTGAAACAGAGAAGTTCATGGATAGAAGAAGCCTACAGGACAAGCAGCAAAGAGCAGGAAGGAGGACACATGCCATGGGATAGAGAAAAGAACATCTTTCCACTTGGCCTGGAACATCAACATAGTGTGAAGAATAGCAGTCCAAAGGGATGTATGTATAAAGGTGTCATATTTGGGGAAAATAGAATTAAGAGCTAGCTTAGATGGGCTAAGATTGCACAATTCAGGCCAAGGCTTGTTAAAATCCAAGTGGTGTCTGTGTGCTCATTTATAATGACTGGTTAAGGATTAACACGGCCAACCAATTAAATACAATTTATATATTGACAAATAATTTAATTAGCAATTTTTCAACACAGTACTTAGGATCCTTCTACAGATCATTCTTTTTTTTTCTTTTTTTGTTTTTTTAATTTTTTTATTTCTTCAAGTTACATCTCAATCGCAGTCCCCTCCCTATTCCCCCTCCAGTCCCAACCTCCCACCCTCAACCCCCCATCCTCTTCCCTTTTTTTTTTTCTTTTAAGTTTAAGGTATATCTTATTTCCCCCTACAGTTTCCCCTTTCAGTCCAACAAATGGCTCTTTCTCTTATAATAATAAATACAATACAGTACAACAGAGGTAATTAGGCCACAGTTATGAGGGTTATATGGCTTAACGTACATTCCCAATGACCAGTCCATATGTATTTGGTACCTGACTTTAACATTCTACTATCTAACCATCTCCATGAGTTTAAAGTTCTATATCTGACTCAACAATCATACTAATTGCAACACAATTTTAAAAGTATCTTCTTAGATGTATAACACTCTCTTGACTCCTAAACAACTCAAAATTTAATTATGAGACTCTATCTGTCTTCAATCACCTCAGAGACCTGAGAGGGATAAATATGTCTGATTTTATAGGAAGTACAGGGTCTGCAGCTTCCCAAACTAAGAAATGACATACCAGTGGCTGCCTGGACAGTTCCCATTTTCTCTCCATACATTACAGCATCGCTCTTCAGTCATTTGGCCCCGCTTCTCTGACAGACATTGATTGTAGAGCAGGGGTTATGAAGGACTTGCCTACCCTGTCTTGGCAGAGCTAGGCTGTCGACTTACCTGCTTCCAGGTTTTGTCCTTTTTGTACAGCATTCTGTCTTCAGTTGGAGCAAGGGGCTTTTCCCACCAAGAGATAGGCTTGCGACTAATTCAATTATCTCCCACTGGAGATTCTTCAATGCTCATCTTCTACTTGGAGGAGAATAGGGGGTGCTGTAGGGAGTTGATATGTCTTGGTATAAAAAAATCTAAAGTTACGAAAACAATTTTGAATGCCATATTCTGCAGATCTCTTGAGGTTTTTGAAGAGGCCCTATCTATCTCTTATATTAGGGTAAGCAGATGTTGCATATCTCTTAGCAGCTTTATTTCTGATTAGCTTAGCAAGTAACTATAATAGGCTGTCATAGTACCTAACTGAATGACTGGCTTGCATAACCATTAGTTTGCATTTCTTAATTATCCTAAACAGTTTATGAAAGTTAGTAGTAAAAGGCCGAAACATCACATTTCATTTTTTTTTTTTACCTCCTAACCCTTCCATCCCATTTCTCTGGGGTGGGATGTCCTTATATAACAGTCCCTCATCTCAGTTGAGAGGTCGTATGAGGGCTAAGAGCCTCTTCATTCATTGGGGATCTACGAAGCAGTACCATCAGTGAAAAGTGTCTCGTTGCTTGGGAGAGAGAACCAGTAAACAAACAAATCAATAAGCATACAATAGATAAAAAAGACTAAAAAATAGAAAAAATATAACTAATATATAAAAATTAAAAATAAGAACTCTATGTCCAAGTTCCCTTTGGTGTGTTAGTTGTAATATCGATACGTTCTACTATATAGCTAAAATCGTACTATAAGTGAATAGATGCCATATGTGTCCTTCTGAGTCTGGGTTAGTTCACTCAGGATGAGCTTTTCTAGTTCCATCCATTTGGCTGCAAATTGCATAATTTCATTCTTCCTGATAGCTGAATAATATTTCATTGTGTATATGTACCACAGTTTTTTAACCCATTCTTCGGTTGAGGGACATTTGGGTTGTTTCCAGTTTCTAGCTATTACAAATAAGGCTGCTATAAACATAGATGAGGAAACCTCCTTATGATTCCGTGAAGAGTCATTTGGGTGTATATCCAGAAGTGGTATGGCTGGCTCCTGAGGCAGAGCTATACCAAGTTTTTTAAGATATCGCCAGACTGACCTCCATAGTGGTTGCACAAGCCTGCATTCCCACCAGCAATGGAGTAGGGTACCCTTTTCTCCACACCCTCGCCAGCATGTGCTGTCATTTGAGTTTTTGATTCTAGCCATTTTGACAGGTGTGAGATGGAATCTCAGAGTCGTCTTGAGTTGCATTTCTCTGATGATTAAGGATGTTGAGCATTTCTTCAAGTGTCTCTCAGCCATTAGGGATTCCTATTTTGTGAATTCTCTATTTAGCTCTGTCCCCCATTTTTTGATTGGATTATTTGGTTTCTTGGCATTTAATTTCTTGAGTTCTTTGTAGATTTTGGATATTAGCCCTCTGTCAGATGTGGGGTTGGTGAAGATTTTCTCCCAGTCTGTAGGCTGCCATTTTGTTCGAATGACAGTGTCCTTTGCCTTACAGAAGGTTTTCAGTTTCATGAGGTCTCATTTATTGATTGTTGATCTCAAGTCCTGAGCTGTTGGTATTCTGTTCAGGAAGTTGTCGCCTGTGCCAATTAGTTCAAGGGTTTCTCCCACTTTATCTTCTAGTAGATTTAGTGTGACCGGCCTTATGTAAAGGTCTTTGATCCACTTGGACTTAAGTTTTGTACAAGGTGATAAGTATGGGTCTAACTTCATTCTTTTACAAATGTACATCCAGTTGGACCAGCACCATTTTTTGAAGATGCTGTCCTTTTTCCATTGTGCCGTTTTGGTTTCTTTGTCAAAAATTAGGTGGCCATAAGTGTGTGGGTCTATTTCTGGATCTTCAATTCGATTCCATTGATCTACTGGTCTGTTTCTATACCAATACCATGCTGTTTTTACAACTATTGCTCTGTAGTACAGC
The DNA here is from genome assembly GCA_907164525.1 of Lophiomys imhausi. Classification (NCBI taxonomy): domain Eukaryota; kingdom Metazoa; phylum Chordata; class Mammalia; order Rodentia; family Muridae; genus Lophiomys; species Lophiomys imhausi. The sequence goes on from CAJQZJ010018033.1 coordinate 369,025, forward strand.
TTGAAATCTGGGATGGTAATACCTCCAGATGTTTTTTTATTGTACAGGATTGATTTAGCTATTCTGGGCTTTTTGTTGTTCCATATGAAATTGAGACTAGCTCTTTCCAAGTCTATCAAGAATTGTGTTGGTATTTTGACAGGAATTGCATTGAATCTATATATTGCTTTTGGTAGGATGGCCCTTTTTGTTATGTTGATCCTACCTATCCATGAGCATGGGAGATCTTTCCATCTTCTAAAGGCCTCTTTATTTCTTTCTTCAAGAGCTTGAAGTTCTTGCTGTACAGGTCCTTAACTTGCTTGGTTAGAGTTACCCCCAGGTATTTTATGTTGTTTGTGGCTTTTGTGAAGGGGGTTGTTTCCCTTATTTCTTTCTCAGCCCATTTGTTGTATAAAGAAGGGCTTCTGATTTTTTTGAATTAATTTTGTTTCCAGCCACTTTGCTGAAGGTGTTTATCAGCTGTAAGAGTTCTCTGGTGGAATTTTTGGGGTCGCTTATGTATACTATCATATCATCTGCAAATAGGGATAATTTGACTTCTTCGTTTCCGATGTTTATCCCCATGATCTCCTTTAGTTGTCTTATTGCTCTAGCAAGAACTTCAAGTACTATATTGAAGAGATATGGTGAAAGTGGACATCCTTGTCTTGTCCCTGAGTTTAGAGGAAATGCTTCAAGTTTCTCTCCATTTATTTTGATGTTGGCCACTGGCCTGCTGTATTATTATTATTTATTATTTATTATTTCTAGGTACGGGCCTTGTATGTCCATTCTCTTCAGAACTTTTAGCATGAAGGGGTGTTGGATTTTGTCAAATGCTTTTTCTGCATCTAGCGAGATTATCATGTGGTTTTTTTCTTTCATCTTGTTTATATGGTGAATGATGTTGATAGATTTTCGTATGTTGAACCATCCCTGCATCCCTGGCATGAAGCCTACTTGATCACGGTGTATGATACTTTTGATGTGATCTTGAATTCGGTTTGCTAGTATTTTATTAAATATTTTTGCATCTATGTCATGAGGGAGATTGGTCTGAAGTTCTCTTTCTTTGTTGGGTCTTTGTGTGGTTTAGGAATCAGGGTGATTGTGGCCTCGTAGAATGAGTTTGGCAATGTTCTTTCAGATTCTATTTGGTGAAAGAGTTTGAAAAGTATTGGTGTTAGCTCCTCTTTGAAGGTCCGGTAGAATTCCGTGCTAAAGCCATCTGGCCCTGGGCTTTTTTTGGTTGGGAGATTTTTAATGACTGTTTCTATTTCCTTAGGGGTTATAGGGCTGTTTAATCTGTTTATCTGATCTTGATTTAGCTTCGGTAGGTGGAATCTATCAAGAAAATTGTCCATTTCACTTAAGTTTTCAAATTTGGTGGAGTATAGATTTTTAAAGTAGGAACCAAATATTCTCTGGATTTCCTCAATGTCTGTTGTTATTTCACCCTTTTCATTTCTGATTTTGTTGATTTGTGTTTTCTCCCTCTGTCTTTTAGTTAATTTGGCTAAGGGTCTGTCGATTTTGTTGATTTTCTTGAAGAACCAACTCTTGGTTTCATTGATTCTTTGTATGGTTCTTTTTGTTTCTAAGTTGTTGATTTCAGCCCTAAGTTTGATGATCTCTTGCTGTCTGCTCCTCTTGGGAGTGTTTGCTTCTTTTTTTTTCCAATTCACCCAGTTTAGCTCTTAATTCACTAATATGAGCTGTCACAATTTTCTTTTTGAAGGCACTTAGTGCTATGAACTTTCCTCGTAGCAAAGCTTTCACTGTGTCCCGTAGGTTTGGATATGTTGTGTCTTTCTTTTAGTTGGATTTTAAGAAGTCTTTGATTTCCTTCTTTATTTCTTCCCTGACCCAGTGGTCCTCTAGTAAAGAGTTGTTCAGTTTCCATGTGAGTATAGACTTTCTGGTGATTCTTTTGCTATTGAAGTCCAGCTTTATTCCATGGTGGTCTGATAAGATACAAGGGGTTATTTCAATTTTCTTGTATCTGTTGAGGCTATCTTTGTGTCCAACTGTATGGTCGATTTTGGAGAAGGTTCCATGAGGTGCTGAGAAGAAGGTGTATTCTTTTGTGTTTGGGTGAAACGTTCTGTAGATATCTGTTTGGTCCATTTGGTTCATGATCTCTGTTAGACTCATTATTTCTCTTGTTGGCTTCTGTCTTGATGATCTGTCCATAGTTGTGAGTGGGGTGTTGAAGTCTCCCACTATTTAAGTGTTTGTATCGATGTGCGATTTAAGTTTTAGAAGCGTTTCTTTTATAAATATAGGTGCCTTTGTATTTGGGGCATAGATGTTCAGTATTGAGATGACCCATTGGTGTATATTTCCTTTAATGAATATGTAATGCCCTTCTCTGTCTTTTTTTATTAACTTCAATTGGAAGTCTATTGGATGGCTACTCCAGCTTGTTTCCTGGGTCCATTTGCTTGGAAGACCTTTTCCCAGCCCTTTACTCTGAGGTAGTTTTTATCTTCAATAGTGAGGTGTGTTTCTTGTATACAGCAAAAAGATGGGTCTTGTTTACGGATCCAGTCTGTAAGTCTGTGTCTTTTTATTGGCGAGTTGAGTCCATTGATGTTGGTGGATATTAGTGACCAGGGGTTGTTATTTCCCATTATTTTGGTTTAGCTGGCTGTCTTGTGTTTCTCTTTTGTTTAGTTGCTGTGGAGGTTTCTATTTCCTCTGTTTTCTTGGGTGTAGTTATCTTCTCTGTGTTGGAATTTTCCTTCTAGGATCTTCTGTCGGGCTGGGTTTGTGATGAGATATTGTTTGAATTTGATTTTGTCATGGAATATCTTGTTTTCTCCTTCTATGTTGATAGAGAGTTTTGCTGGGTATAGTAGTCTGGCTGGGCACCTCTGTTCTCTCAGGGCTTGTAGGACATCCGTCCAGGCCCTTCTAGCTTTTAAAGTTTCTGAGGAGAAGTCAGGTGTGATTCTGATGGGTTTGCTATTGTATGTGACTTGGCCTTTTTCTCTTACAGCTTTTAATATCCTTTCTTTGTTCTCTACATTTGGAGTTTCTATTATTATGTGGAGAGGAGTTTCTTTTCTGATCTGATCTGATTGGTGTTCTGTAAGCCTCTTGGATTTTTACTGGCATCTCTTTCTTTAGGTTTGGGAAATTTTCTTCTATGATTTTGTTGAAGATATTTCCTGGACCATGGAGTTGGGAGTCTTCTCTTTCCTCTATGCCTATAATTCTTAGGTTCCATCTTTTCATTGAGTCCTTGATTTCTTGGATGTTGTGGGTGAGAGATATTTTAGCCTTCTCATTTTCTTTGGATGTTGTACTGATTTCTTCCATCGAATCTTCCATGCCTGAGATCCTGTCTTCCATCTCTTGCATCCTAGTTTTCATACTCACATCCGTAGTTCCTGTTCTCTTCTCTTGATTCTCCATTTCCTCTTTTAACTCTGACTGTGTTTTCTTTATTGTTTCCATTTCTATTTTCATGTCTTGAATGGTAGTGTTCGTTTTGTACATTTCCTTCTCCAGTTTGCTTGTTTTTGTCTGGAGATCTTTCATTGCTTTATCCTTTTCCTGTTCAAGCTGGGTCACCTTGGCTTGGAGCTCTTTAATGATGTTATTCGTTGTTTTGACTTGTAAAATTGTGTCTTCTTTGAATTCCTTCATAGTTTTAAGTTCTTCTTGAAGGGACTTTATCACTTTCCATAATGTAGAATTGTCATCGTTTTCATGTGTTTCAGTGTTGGTGAGGTGGTTCGGGCTGGACGGAATAGTGTTGCTTTCTTTTGTTGGAGACATTTTGCTCTGTTTTTTTTTTTTTTTTGTCTCTGTCCTCTGGCCATGTGAATTTTTTTTTTTTTTTTTGCTGTCTTCTGGACTTGGGTCCAAAGGGGGCACTGTGGTGTAGGAGTTGCCTTACTCCACCCCTATAAGGTGAGTCATTCAGTCCCGCCTCCCAGGTGGGTACCTAATTAATTCAGGTGGTGGAGCTATGCACAAGTAAGCTCTGATTCCCCACCGGAAGGGCTCTTACTAGTACAAAAGTTCGATATAGGACAGTTTCAAATATCTCACAATTTGCCCGGGGTTGGTTCCTGTAGGGGGTAAATCTGCAGTTCAGCTCCAATAGCCTTGCTGCTCCCGAGGCTTGGAAGCTGGCCAGTTATGTCACAGACTGGAATCTGAAGGCACTTTGCAGAGGAGCTACTTCACTTCCAAGGGTCGCAACCTTTCCCAGATAATTGGATTGTCTGTGTGAGACCTGGGAGTGCCCAGCAGGGTGGGGATTATCTCTGTGTGGTTTCTGAATCTGCCGGCTGGGTATTAGGTTGGAATTTACCAGGGATTTCTCCTTTTGGGGGGATAGGTTATCCCGATTCCTGGGTCCAGAGGCTTCCTAGAGTGTCCGAGAGTTGGAAGGGGCATCCTGCCCAGGCATCCTCTGTTGTCCCTGTGTAATTGGGTGAGATTTAGAAGGGGTCATGCCCTTTGTACAGCGTCCTGCAACACTTGCCGCCTTGTGACTGTTGACCCCGAAATCAAAATACGTCCACGCCGGCCGCCACTATCTTGGATCCCCCCTATAGATCATTCTTACAGTGAGTAAAACATTTCATTGTGAAAAGGAATTGACCCACATGGTGACCAAGCTGCCCATTAGTTACATACATGTTGGGGGCCTAGATCCTGCTCATGCTTGCTCTTTGATTAGTGTTTCAGTCTCTGTGAGCCCCCATATGCCTAGGTTAGTTGTCTCTGTTGATCTTCTTGTGGAGTTCTGGGTCTTTCTATCCTTCCTCCATTCTTCCACCAGACACCTGTGCTCCTCTTAATGTTTGGTAGTGGGTCTCAGCCTCTGGATTCTCTAAGGCACGGAGGTTCTCAGAGGGGTGTTAAGCTATGTTCCTGTCAAGTGTATCTTTCTGGATCTGGGTGAGCTCACTCTGGATGATCTGTTCTACTCCCATCCATTTGCCTGTGAAATTCATGATTTCCTTGTTTTTAATAGCTGAGTAGTATTCCATTGTGTAAATGTAATACAGGAATAGAGAAGACTGGATGTTTCCTGAAGTAGTTATTCCAAAGTGGTTTATAATCCAATTACAAATATATTTAAATTAATTGTTACATAAATAGCTGGGCGGTGGTGGCACACGCCTTTAATCCCAGCATTTGGGAGGCAGAGGCAGGCGGATCACTGTGAGTTCGAGGCCAGCCAAGTCCAGGACACCCAGAGCTGTTACACAGAGAAACCCTGTCTTGAAAAACCAAGTAAATAAATAAATTTTAAAAATTGCTATAAATAATCTAAATTTAGTCAAGCAAGTGATTGAAGTTTTCATTATTTCTTTTTCCTGATTTATAACCACATATAGATGGCAAATGACTATTAAACTCCTCCCTCCTATCTTCTTTTTCTCCCTTTACCCCCTACCATTCTGTCTCTGGTCCTCAGCTTTTCTCTTCTCTTTTTGCCACCCAGAATGTCCTTCTCCACGGATCCATGTTTAAAGAAAGCTTTCTGAGACAACACCAGCTGTGTAGTTCACGGTTCATTTTTATGTTATCTTTGATCCAAGAAAATTCAATGCTTTGACTTATGGTTACAAGAATGGTGTCTAGTGTGAAAATATAATTTAAAATGCTTTAAATTCTTTAGATTTATATTTTTCTTCATCTTGAAGAAACCTAAATATTAATTCAACTGCTACTAATCATCACACCCACACTGACATCAAGTACAAACTTGTACAACACCCATACATCTTGCTCATTTCACAAGACTTCCCACTCATCACCATTTTCACATATTTTTACTCTCTACCAAAAATAATTCATGGTGTATCATCCTGAAGTGCTTGGGATAGCACTTTCTAATTTCTTTTTATCTGACACCAACCAACCTGTGTATCTGAAAAAAATAAAAATAAAAATAAAGTATTACCTGACTTATAAATTTTAATGAAGTGAGAAGTTTTTCAATAAATTTGGAAATGCATGAAGTTTGCAACCTATGAATTTGTTTCCAAGTGCAAGCAAATCAGAATTAATTAGAAAATTAATATGGATTTGGGTAATATCTGAAACATATTCAGTGCATACAGAAAGACACACAGGCACAGTCTCCCTCCCCCCTTGCTCTCTATCTCTATCTATCTATCTATCTATCTATCCATCTATCTATCTTTGCCTAAGACAAGAAGTTCTGAAATATTCATCATCATTCAATTGTAAATTCATTCACATTGAGCATCTCTACCTGGAGTCAGAGTTTACAAGAAGGGTTGCCAAATTCAGATGGGAGCCACTGTGGTATTTCACTAAATATTTACACAAATACAGTAAACACCCCCACACACACATTTTGATCCAACTCCTAAAAACATGTGTCAATCAGTCTTTACAGAGGACTAAATACTATTTTGTTAATTCATCAACATCCTCAGAAATGACACAATGTAACCTTTCAAGGTCACTTAAGGCCCCAATAACCTTCCAAATCTGACTATATACACAGTCAGCTTCTCTTAGGGGAGATCTCTGATGCTGGAGTATGATGACTTCACATAGGGGACGATGCAGATGTAAGCTTACTTTTATTCTCCATTATCAGTGATTGCTATTCCTGGAGAATCATTTATAAAACCCCTATGTGCAAAGTCTATGGGTGATTTATGAACCCCGGGGCCACTGTAGAGCACCTGGAGCTCCATCGTGCCTTGATTTGTATTAACAATAATGAATTCCAGCCAATGATGAAAGTCAGTGCAGTGTCCTCCAACTGGAGTGAGAAGCTGCTGGCCCTTTGGCTGCAGTCAACTCCTTGCTTTTTATCATAGTCTAATCATACAGTCTCTTTATTCTTCCCTTTATGATAGAAAAAAATGGTCTCTATAGAATAACAAAATATATCTTAGCTTCTGGGTTCCACTCCCCTGTCTTGCTCACAGCCTCAATGTTCTTTAGCCTCCTTTCATTTTTATTCCTGAAATTTTTTATGCCTTAAAAAATGAGGATGTATTCTGAGACAGGGGCACCCTCTGAGAAGCACATTGTCAGGTGACTTTGTGGCTGTATAAACTTTACAGAGTACCTGTGCACGGTCCCAGATACCATTGCTTACTGCTTACTAGGGATGTGCAATTTAACTTATTAAATCCTAGCTACAGATTCATGTACTATGTCATTGAAACGATAATGTAGGCTACTGTAACCTAGGAGTAAAAACTCATGTATCTAAATATCTTAACATAGAACCTATATGATTTTTTTAAAATCCCATATAAAACCTGATGTGCTAATGGACAGCACTTATATGAAGGGAACTTACAGAATAGAAGTTGTTCTTGTGAATTCATAACTGAGTGAGGACTCAATATACACTGTGGTTTGAATGAGAACGGCCCCAATAGGCTCATATGCTTGAAGACTTGTTTTGCGGTTGTTGAAATTATTTGGAAGGATTAGGAGGTGTGGTCTTGTAGGGGGAGGTGTGTTACTAGGGGCAGGCTTTGAAGTTTCAGAAGACCCACTCTGTTTCCAGTGTGCTCTCTGCCTCCTGCTGGTGGATCATGAGGTGAATATGCTCTGTTTCTCTAGTCATGCCTTTGCCCCTTCATCATGGATTCTAACCCTCTGAAGGCATATGTTCAATTAATTTTTTTTTCATTTTAAGACACCTTGGTCATGGTGTTTTATCACAATAAAAATGTAACTAAGACAGTATGAATGACTAAGACATCTCCATGCACTGTGGTAACATTCATAAATGCTATGCACTTAGGCAAGTCCCTTATAATAAATAACTTCAGCTTACCATAATTTTTTGGGTGTACAAACTTCAATTTTTTTAATTTGTCTCTTTCTGATAATCCAGAATCTACAAATACTTTGTGCAGTTATACACACATTTTTTTCCCTCTTCTATCTTTGAGATATTCTTAAGGGTCTAGAGAGATAGCTCAATGGTTGAGAGCATGTACTCATGTACTGCTTACAGCAGAGGGCCTGAGTGCAGTCCTCAGTCTCTACATAAGACAGTTCAAAGTGAGTGTAACCTCATGGGGATTCCATGCCCCTGGCCTTCACTGGCACTTGCCCTCAAGTCCACAAACTCAAACACACACACACACACACACAGAGAGAGAGAGAGAGAGAGAGAGAGAGAGAGAGAGAGAGAGAAGAGAAGAGAAGAGAAGAGAAGAGAAAAGAGAAGAGAGAGAAACTGAAAACTACATATTTTGGGAGGCTGAAGAGATGGCTTGTGGGTAAGGGCTTGCCACACAAATCTCACAACTTTTCAATCCTCAGAAGCGATGTAAAGATGACAGGGAGAATTGACTCCACAGAGTTATCCTCTGATATCTATACATGGGTTGCAGCACATGGTAAACACATGCCCATGCATATAGACATGCATATAAACACATGCCCATCCTCATACTAGAGACACACAATAACAATGATGATGATGTTTGAATAAAACTTTTGTCAAAACCTTTTTAATATTTTAATCTTTTGTTAAGACAGAAGGCATAAAGCACCAATGAAGTACCTCCTGCCTGTCAGGAGTCTGTCCCCTCCACAACCTGACCCACTGAAGGTCTCAGGGACAGCAGGAGATATGGAACTGTCACCTCCCATGATAATAATGGTTTCTAGAAGGCAGCCTGAAGGAATTGCCTGAGGCCATTTTTCAGGGAACTTTATTTTTTCATAAGGAGGAGTACACACTGAAATAAGCATAGAAAACATAGCATAGTAAATGTAAAAGCCATCAACACAGCCATTTATTTTCACCACTAAGTGCTAGGTGCAGGACATAATTGTGTGTGCCACACTCATGCAGCAGGCCGTGCTGCCATTGCTTTGCTTGTGACAGTCTCACTACAAGCATGTGAGTAGAGTAACACATTAGGCTGAGATGGCAGCAGCTAAGTCACTAGGGGAAGGAATGTTTCCAGCCTCATATTATCTGCCAGGACAATTGCCATCCCCACAACCTGCCCTGGATTGAGATGTTGCTATGTAGCACATAGCACTCCCGTTTTCCTCCATCCTTTGTGTGTCTCTCTGCTCAGAATCTTATCTATATTTCCTTACAACTCTGACTTTTCTTTTTTTTATGTTTATTTATTACTTCAAGTTACATCTCCATCACAGTGCCCTCTTTCCACCTCTCCTGGTTCCACCCTCCCAACTTCTCCTCCCTCTCCCACCCATCCCAGTCCTCTGGTGTGGAGTGTCCCTACATATCAGCCCCTCTCAGTTCAGTGGTCATATGAGGGCTATGAGCTTCTTCTTCCACTGGGGGCCAACATGGTAGCACCACTAGGGTAAAGTGTCCCACTAATAGGTAACAAAGTCTATGTTCCTGATCCTTTTGGTGTGTTGGTGGTAGGATAGTTATCCTGTACTATATGACTAACATCCAATTATAAGTGAGTAACTGCCATGTGCATCTTTCTGAGTCTGGGTTAGCTCACTCAGGATGAGCTTTTCTAGTTCTATCCATTTGGCTACGAATTGCTTCTTTCTGATAGCTGAGAAGTATTCCACTGTTTTCTGCTATTTTGGATTCTTCTTTACTCTCTCCAAAAATTTATTTCTTTTATTGTCATATTTCTCCAATTCTTTCTCTTATTTATATTATTTCAAATCCTGGCTTTTTCCTCCTTTTCCTGTTTTATCCCTTACTTCTGTTTCATACTTCCAAAAAAAAATCCCCATCTTTAGAGTAATGAACGGTAATACTGGAAAAGATTTTTAAAAATCCAGAAAAAATCTTGGATAATCACTCCTTTCTGACAGATGTAGCAAATGGAATTCTTTACTCATCTTTTAACCCAGGGAATTGAAATAAGCATTCCAGAATAGATTTAGAAATTGAATGTACAAATCTCAGGAAACAGAAGACAATAGAAACAAAATAATTATCAACTACAAGAACTACACAGAAATCATGAAGCAAAATTGAAATATTTGATGAAAATGAGAATGGTCTTGGCTATGGAGAAAAATATCATCAGAATTCAAAACAACCACCTGATTTCGGAAAAAGCAATTGTTGAAAATGAAGCTGTAAAGAGCTATGCTCTCCATCTCCTTTGTTTCAGAGCAGCAATGAATCTCTCTCTCTCTCTCTCTCTCTCTCTCTCTCTCTCTCTCTGTGTGTGTGTGTGTGTGTGTGTGTCCAAAAAGACTGCAGTTCAGTAACTCAAGTATGATTCTTCAAAGGGGTAATAAATTAAAATAAGAATATTAGGGTGGGCCCTGTGTTATTAGTCTGCTTTTTGTTGATGTGATAAACACCACAATTAGAAGCAACTTGGTGTGTGTGTGTGTGTGTGTGTATGTAGGGGGGAGTTATTTGCATGCATATACTGATCACATTCCATCACTGAGGTAATAAAAGTATTGTAGTAATTTGAATTAGAATGGCCCTCATTGGCACACATGTTTGAATAATTGGTTTCTAATTGGAACTGTTTGGAAGGTGTGATCTTATTGAAGGAGATGTATCACTGGGGACAGGTGCCATTCCAAGTGTGTTCTTTCTGCCTCCTATTTATGGATCCTTGTGGATAAGGTTGAGAACTCTCAGCTGTTGCTCTGGTGCCATGTCCATCTGCTTGCTGCCATGCTTCCCACCATGACAGTAAGGGACTCTTATTCCTCTCAAAATGTAAGCCCCAGCAAACCCTTCTCTCTATAAGTTTGGTTGTGTTGTTTTTCACAGCAGCAGAACAGTAACCAATAGAGAAGTTGAGCCTTCTAGAAACTGAAAAAAGGAAATGGAATAGACTTTTCCTGGCGCAGACAACACTTGACTGTAGCTTGTTGTTATAGACTGAATGTAAGTGTTTTCCTTTCAAATGCCATGTCTCGTCATAGTTACATTTCTTGTTGCAATGATAAAACACCTTGAGAAAAGCAAATGAAGAAAGAAAGGCTTGGTTTTGCTCACAGTTGAAGGATACAGTCTGTCGGTGCAGAGAAGGCATAGCTTTGGAAACATGAAGTGGGTGATCACACTGAAGATGCAGCCAGGAAGAAGGAAGTAATATTTGCAGGTTCTAGGAAGAAGAGAGAAGTGCATGCTGGTTCTCAGGCAGCCTTCTTCTTTGTATGTAGTCAGGATCCAAGCCAGGGAATGGCTACTGTTAGGGTGAGCTTTCCAGTCTCAGTTTACTTAATCTAGACAATTCCTACAAATGTACCTGAACGTTTATTTCCTGATGACTCTAGATCTTGTCAAGTTGACAACAGTCATTAATTATCACACATATCTAATCCCTAATGTGACTATAAGTTAGTTAGGGCCTGTGATAAATGTCGGCTGCAGTTGTAAGTGTAATCTGATGCTGTTACTGTTCTTGTAAGTAAAGGAAGAACTCACAGAAATGCTGACTCTTTACTCCACTTCTTCCCTTTCACCATGTGATGACACACTGAGTGGATGGCAATGGGAAAGCCACAAACACAAACCCCTCATCAGCTACTGCACTGACTAGAACCTTAACTTTATGTCTCCTAGCCTCTAGAGTTGTTGCAATATTATTTCATGTAATCTGAGCCACATATTCTGCCTTATTTTAATAGGGAAGCCCAAGGAGACTAAAACAACTTTTGAAGACTATATTGCACACTTGAACTCCTTAGAGTATTGAATTTGGAGTGATATGTTAAAACATCAAGGAAAATAAGCCCATTCTCTATCATTAAACTTCCAATGATATCTTTGCATTTAAACTAGCACCATGGTGTACTATTTTACATCATTTTTCACTTATGTATGTGTGCTAACTCATATATGCTGTACCCATAGAAGACAGAAGAGGATGGATCTCTAGAGCTAAAGTTATAATTGGTTGTGAGATGCCTGGTGTGGATGCTGGGAACTGAGCTCCAGTGCTATGGAAGAACAGCAAATAGTCTTAAGGGCTGTGCTACTTCCCATCTCCTTTATGTGTTATATTTTTAGTTTGTCTTTTAACTATCTTAGCTGAAAATACAGTTTAACTGTAGAATACATATAGACTTTGGATCAGAAACACAACAACAGAGGGACATGTGACCAGTAATCACAAGCATAGTGCTATGCGCTTGAAGACACAAAAATGCACAATATTAACTGATTGGTTCAGCCTGGAGCTTATTCACACTACTTTAAAAAATCATTTAATTTATATCATGAAATTATTTTTCTTTTAATAACTGTTGATTTGGAAAATCTAAAATTCCATGAAAATGATTTTTAAAAAGCCAAATGACATGGTAAAATATTACTATTTTTGGAACATTTCACTCTTATAATTTACCTGAAGCTATAAATTATTCTTATTTCCCATGAAACATGCAAGAAACATCAAATCAGCAATTAGAAGATTAAGATAAAAAAAACGTACCTTTGTGTGGTGGAAGTTATGGTCTCTTCAGAAACACATTTGTGCTGAATGAATGCGGTTTTGTTTTGGACTCAAGTATGGGATGCAGAGGTGTTTTGTCCACTGCTGAAAGGTAGATTCATGAGAGGGGCATATAAAACATCCTGATGAAAGAGCACTTGATGTTTTGCCAGCTGGAAACTGTCACATGTGGGAAACCTGGTATTTTCTGGAAAACATCCTTTGATGGACATTCTTCTTGGAGAGCACATGATCTTGGTCAACAGAAAGTACCTGGAGCGGAGGGTGTGAAGGTGACCAATTGGAATGCATCCTTGTGCAGAGATAAATGAATACACTGTAAATGTGGAGGGGCTTTTAACTTGGCATGGCTTCTCATCACTTCTCATTGCTGCTTCACTTCAAAAACCTCCAGACAAAGCTTTGCTGAAGTTTACTGCTGCTGAGACTTGTTGAAGATGGAAGCCCAGGCGAGGTTGGGCCCAGGTTCAGTCCTGTTTGGGGCCATGAAAACAACTTCTTCTTTGTCTGTCTTTGCTGGTGCTCCTGGTTAACTGTGTTTCCATTGTTGCTGATTGCTGTGTTCCAGTTGCTGCTTGTGGCTATTCCTGTATATGTTGCTTTGGCTGGACTGATGATGAAATGTCCCAAGGACATACGACTAAAGAAGTCTGCATCTTCTATTAATATCCTTTCTCCTGTACATCGGGTTGGTAAATTGGAAGGTATATAGATAAATAAATAGTTTAAAAGTATACCTTCACCTTTGGGCCAGGAAGCCCAAAGAACGACACACAAACACCTGCACCATTCACCATTATAATGAACAATGTGTGATGGAGGGTTTGGGAGAGATGGAATACTTGATGAAGTGTTAGAAGACGAAGTGAAGCCAAGAGGTTTGTACGCCATAGAGAAAGGTAGAACTGGAGACTCTATGGTGATAAGGAACAGGCAGATATGAGGAGACTTCATAACCACTTGGGGACATAGTGACATATATGTTACCACCAAAGGCCATGTGGATGTCCATTGTCTGGGCAGCCACCTGAGACCAAAAGGATATCTGAGGGCTGTGTTACTGCAGAAGTGTGTGTACAGGGGGAGCATGCTGACTTTTGTGGCCTTCTGTGTCCATAGTCCTGTTGCAGCTGGAGTTTGTGTTTATGTCCAAGGCCCTTGTTACCACCAAAGGTCATGCAAATGTTCCTGGCCTGGGCTTCTGATGCCTGAGGCCACATTGAGGTTCCAGATCTGTGCTGAGCTTCCCTGCCCCTCACCTGTGGCAGGAGAGCTGTTCCTACTCCTCATCTTCCCTGGCATAGTGTGAGTGAGGGGAAAATCCCCTTCACTCCTTGCTAATTGTATCTGTGGCAACTGGGAAACCTGGGCCCATGGGTCATGAGAGTAGGAGAGCTGGCCATACCCCTCCTCAGCTGCAGCAATAGAGAAAGCAGACCCTTAAACTCACCTGGGCAGCACAGTAAGCTGGTACTGCTGGTGTAGGGGAAGGTAAGCCTGCTATAGGGCATCACAGTGGGAGAGTTGGCCCTTCCCCTAGCAAGCTGCAATATGGAGTAAGCTAGCCAAGACAGTGCTAGAGAACTCACATTGGCAGTGTAGGTGCAGGAGAGCTCACAGGCTGACTAATTCAGCTATCATCCAGGCCCATATCCAGAGATTTGAATTGGCCCAATCCAACATCTACCCCGTCTATGAACTTCTGGAGTGCATGAAGGGACAAGTCCTGCAGATCCATAGATACAGAATCTCTGTGTAACAGGGCAACAACAGGATATCTAAGAGGAGTCCCAGTGAGGACCCAGTATTAAGAGTGTAGCGGGCGGGCCAAGATGGCGGCGACCTACACTGACGCATTTTGAACACGGGGAAAAAAGAGCCATAAAAAACACCGAGTTATTGGGCACTGTGAAAAAACCGGAGGGGCTAGACCCCCCCGCCCCCCCGGGAACACTCACAGCTCCCAAGGGACTGTTAAAAGTCCCAGGGCAAGGCTCTCCCCATCTCTCACAGCCACTAAACCCGGGATTCGGGAACTCCCATTTGGAGAGGTGCCTGGTAAGATCGATCCCAACTTACAGCAGGCAGAATCAGGGTCCACTTGGCCATAGATTGCTGGCCTATTGGGCTCCCCACACATCAGGTTGAACTTATACCCACTTCAAAAACTTTGCGAGATAGTGGAAGGCTTAGCAAGGAACAAACAGGGGGCTCAGTGGGTGGTCCGCAGCTGCTCGTGAAGCGGAGGGCGGGAGGTTCCGAGAGAGCACGGGAAACTGGGAACAAAAAGGCCGGCGGGAGGGGCCAAATCCCGCAAACTCACAGTAGCGCAGCTGGGGAGGGAGCACGGCTGGCAGGGCCAAATCCCCGCGAACACATGGCAGGTCATCTGGGGAGAGAGACAGGTGTGGGCGGGGCCAGGGATCCGTGCACCCACGGCTGAGCTGCTGGGACGAGAGGTCCACTCAGGCAGCTGGAGGATCCGGGGCTTGGGGTACCCACGGGAATCATGGCGGCGCAGACAGGAAGGGAATCAGGCACAGAGTCCAGCCCTGTGGCGAGAAGCCTAGAGAGAAACCAGAAATCGGGACCATAGCTGTATCCTGGAAAATCCAGACATATTAGGTGTGGAGCCAGACCCTGTCAGCCTCTGTGATGACAAACAAAGCCCACAGAATCTGTGCCTAGGCAAACAGGCCCATACCATCAGAACCATTACAGGATGATAACTCAGAGGGCAACATAGGGAAGTCTGAATTGGGAGCAGTGAAACAATCCTGGTCCATTACTCACAACCTGGGAATAGGCTGAAGCAGCTCACAGTGCCTCAGGCGATTAAAACCACAGTGACCTTGAAATCCCCCTGTAAGCAACGACAGATAGCCAAGTAACTCGTCCCCTGCACCAAATCATCCACTGTGGTTCCAAGCACAGAAAACAGACAGCTAAACGCATACAATGGCGAAAGGTCAAAAAAAAAAATAGAAATCAAGGAATTATGACTCCAACAAAGCAGAACCATCCTAGCTCATCCAATTCGGATGACCACACACCAACAGAAACACATGAAAACATTGACAATTCTGCATTATGGAAAGTGATAGAACCCTGAAAGAAGAAATTAAATCAATGAAGGAATTCAAAGAAGCAACAATTCTACAAATCAAAACAAGGAACAACACCATTAAAGAGCTCCAACCCAAGGTGACAGAGCTTGAACAGGAAAAGGAAAAGGCCATGAAAGATTTTCATACAAAAACAAACAAGCTGGAGAAGGAAATGTATAAAACGAACAAAACCATACAAGACATGAAAATAGAAATAGAAACAATAAAGAAAACACAGTCAGAGTTAAAAGAGGAAGTGGAGAAACAAGGGAAGAGAACAGGAACTACGGATGTGAGTATCAACAATAGGATGCAAGAGATGGAAGACAGGATCTCAGGCATAGAAGATTCAGTGAAAGAAATCAGTACAACATCCAAAGAAAATGAGAAGGCTAAAAAATCTCTCACCCACAACATCCAAGAAATCAAGGACTCAATGAAAAGACGGAACCTAAGAATTACAGGTATAGAGGAAAGAGAGGACTCCCGACTCCAAGGTCCAGGAAATATCTTCAACAAAATCATAGAGGAAAACTTCCGAAACCTGAAAAAAGAGATGCCAATAAAAATCCAAGAGGCTTACAGAACACCAAACAGATTAGATCAGAAAAGAAACTCCTCTCGCCACATAATAATTGAAACTCCAAATGTACAGAACAAAGAAAGAATATTAAAAGCTGTAAGAGAAAAAGGTCAAGTCACATACAATGGCAGACCCATCAGAATTACACCTGACTTCTCCCCAGAAACGTTAAAAGCTAGAAGGGCCTGGTCAGATATACTACAAGTCCTGAGAGATCATAGGTGCCCAGCCAGACTACTTCACCCAGAAAAACTCTCTATCAACATAGATGGAGAAAACAAGATATTCCATGACAAAATCAAATTTAAACAATATCTACCCACAAACCCAGCCCTACAGAAAATACAAGAAGGAAAATCCCAACCCAGAGAAGAAAACTCCCCCCAAGAAAACAAAGGGAATAGAAAACCCCTCAGCAACTAAACCAAAAGAGGCACAGGATCATCACCTATATACCAAACTAATGGGAAATAACAACCCCAGGTCACTAACATCCATCAACATCAATGGACTCAACTCCCCAATAAAAAGACACAGGTTTACAGAGTGGATCCGCAAGCAAGACCCGTCCTTTTGCTGCATACAAGAAACACATCTCGCTACCAAAGATAGACACTGCCTCAGAGTAAAGGGCTGGGAAAAGGTTTTCCA
>CAJQZJ010018033.1:386163-407861 GCA_907164525.1 Lophiomys imhausi
AAATTAAGATTATAGTTGGCCACAATGGTATTGACCCTTGCATATGGACGTAATATTAAGATTGTATTGGGCTACATAGGCATTGATCTTTGTATATTGATACATAATTAAGAGTATATTTAACCACAATTGAATAGATCTTTGTATATTGATACAAATTTAAAGGTAACGCTTCCTAATGGTATCATACCTAGAGATACTTAAAAATAAAATGTGAAGCTCTGACCTCTTGATACCAACCGTCTAAAATGGTCTAGGATAGTTAAAACAAACTCCTAGTCATGCAAACATGTCACTTTGTTAGCTACTATGACAGTCTATCACAGATATTCTCTAAACTACCCAGTAATCAAGTTGCTAAGAGACAAGCAACATTTGCTTATCTAAATACAAGAGATGGGTTGGGCATCTTCAAAAACCCCAAGAGATCTGCAGAATATGGCATTCAAAGATGTTATCTTAAATCAAGATTTTTTTTTGATATCGAGACATATCAGTACCTGACAGCACCCCCTATTCTACTCCAAGTAGAAGATAAGCATCGAAGAACCTCCACTTTAAGATGGTTGTATTAGTGGCAAGCCTTTCTCTTGGCATTAAAAAACCCCTTGCACCAACTGCAGACAGACTGCTGTCCAAAAAGGACAAAACTTGATAGCAGGGAAGTCGACAGCCTAACTCTTCCAAGACAGGGTAGGTAAGTCCTTCATAATCTCTGCTCTACAACAAATGTCTGTCAGAGAAACAGGACCCAAAGGCTGAATACTGATGCTGGAATGTATGGAGAGAAAATGGCAACTGTCCAGGCTGTCATTGGTATGTTCTTTCTTAGTTTTGGAAGCTGCAGGTCCTGCACTTCCTATATAAGCAAATATATTTATCCCTCTCAGGTCTCTGAGGTGGTTGAAGAATGGACAGCTAGAGTCTCGTAGTTAAATTTTGAATTGTTTAGGAATCAAGAGGGTGTTACAGATCTAAGAAGATACTCTTAAAAGTGTGTTGCAAGATAGTATGAATGTTGAGTCACATATAGACCTTTAAACTCATGGAGTTGGTTAGATAGTAGAATGTTAAAGTCAAGGGCCAAATATGTATAAACTGGACATTGGGAAGGTATACTGGGCCATTTAACTCTCATAAATGTGGCATATTTATATCTATTGTTTTGTATAATACTTACTGTTATAAGAGAAGGAACCATCTGTTGGACTGAAAGGGGAAACTTCTTGGGGGAAGAGGGTGGAAGGGTGGGATAGGAAGGGGGAATAGGGAGGGGTTTGTGACTGAGATGTAATTTGAAGAAAAAAAAATAAAGTATTAAAAAAAAAAAGAGTGTAGCAGAAGCCTGAGGCATTGAACCAGACCAATGCCTCATTGCAGTGAACATTTGCAAGTGATGTGTAGAAGAAAGGGTATACTGTGTGACACACTACAGCTTCCACAATGAGATAAGCTTTTTTGTTTTTCTTTTCTTTTTTCTTTTATTTTACAAAGGACTTTATACTTTTTATGTATTTTTAAATTATTTTTTCTTTTTTTCATTAGTTAGTTAATTTGTTTATTTTACATCCCAATTGCAAACCCCTCCCTCCTTTCCTCTTGGTCCCAACTTCTCACCCAGTTTCCCCGTACCCATCCTCCTGCCCAGTACCAGCCCATTCTTGCACATCAAATCACATCAGGACTAAGTTCCTCCTCTTCCACTGAGGCAAGACAAGGCAGCTGTGGCAGGAAAAAGGGATCCAGAGGGAAGCAACAGAGATCTCCCCAGTTGCAGCACTAGATAGTCTCCATTCCAATTATTAGGGAATCCCCTTGAGGATAAAGCAGTTCATCAGCTTCTGATGTGTAGAGGGCCTATTTTGCAGGGGGTCGGGCTAGGTTGCAAAGATGAAGGGCAGATACAAAGGGACAAGGAGATGAGTGGAATGGGTGCATGATGTGAAATTCAAAAAGAATCAACAAAAAGTGCATATATATGTGTATACACACACACATATATATGTATATATATACATATATATCCTATAGAAACTGGAAAATTTCAACACAGAAACCAAAGTTCAAAAATAATGTTAACTAGGGTAAAATGATAGCTGCTCCAATGTATTGAGAGAAATTGGGGACTTTCCAGGCAGTCAGTTTTCTATCATTTCTCAGTTTCAAAGCTGCTGGCTCTGTACTTTCTGTTTATTCAGATATATTCTCAGGTCTCTGATGTGGTTGAAGACTAGATAGTTATAGTCTCACACTGAAATTTAGGAATTAGGAATTGTTTAGGAATTAAAAGGATGTTTTTGTTCTAAGAAGATATATTTAAGTTGGTAATGCAAGTTAGGCTGGAAACCAAGTTACGTATAGAATTTTAAACTCATCTTGATAGATGGATAATAGAATTGCATATTTGTTCTCAAATACATATGGATTGGACATTGGGAAGGCATGCTATACCTTATAATTTTCATAATTGTGACCTAATTGTTCTTATGGTTTGTAATGTATTTATTGTTATAATAAAAAGAGCCTTTTATTGGACTAAAAGGGGGAGCTGTTGTGGGGGGGAAATACACCTTAAATTTTTTGAAAAAGCAGATAAGAGGGTGAGGGAGAAGAGGGTAGGAAGGTGGGTCAGGGAGGGGGAGGAGGGAGGGGACTATGATCGAGATGTAACTTCAAGAAATAAATGAATGTTAAAAATAATAACAATAATAACTGAATATTTATAAACCTTAAGAAAATGAGAATGAATCACCAATAAACATTGAATTTTTGCAATTCATATAGCCTCCATTTTTGAGTTCTTCCAAGTAACAACTGAACCATCTTGAGCAAATCTTAAACATTAACATCTTTAATCTCTATGAAATAACATAATTCTTTATTTTAATATTTTAGCTTTAAGTTGTTTAGTTTATCTTTGCATAGCATTTTACCCCATACTATATACATTTTTTGTGTATATGTTAATACAATGTCTATTTTTATTATATGCCTTGTAAGTTATAATAGTTGTTGTGTATGTATATATGTATGTATGTGTGTATGTATGTATGTATGTTTGTATGTATGTATGTATGTATGTATGTATGTATGTATGTGTCTGCACAACCATGCATACTTATGCAGAATTAATAGGAGGACATAAGGTATCTCCTATAACTCTCTACCTTGTTGTTTTAAGATTACATCTTTCACTGAACTCAGTGCTTGTCATTCAACATTTCATCGTATCTAAGACTGGCAGGTCAACAAGTTCCTGATATCCATGGGAATCTGTCCTTCAGTGCTGGGGTTATAGGAATGCTTACCTATGTTCAGCCTTTATATGGATATTGAAGATTAAAACTCATGTCCTGATGTTTGGTTACCCAATGAGCTAACTCCACAGCCAAATCACAATCAATTACAAAGATTTTTTTTTCCAAACTGAGATCCACATATGCATACTGTTTTACTCAACTTTGTCATTCAGTTGTCTCTTATCCACCCTAAATTGATGCCGAATATCATCAAATGTAACCACCCACCAGACTGTTGGTATGTACACACTAAGACTACATTAGAAGGCTGGAAAGATTTCTGGGAAATTAGAGCACTTACTGCTCTTGCAGAAGACCCAGTTTCCAGCACACACATAGAGGTATAAAACTACCCATAACTACAGTTCCAGGGCATCTACCATCCCTTTCTGACCTCCTCAGGCTTCTGTACTTATAAGTTATACATACATATACCCAGGAATACATACATACACATTAAATAAATTTATTTTAATCTTAATTTTAGCTTATCTAAAACCACTTTTTAAATGAGTTGATCATGTCAGAACACTGGTAGTAATCTCCCTTGCTATCACTTTTCTTCCTCCAAGGACCAGTCAGGTATCCATTACTTGAACTGTATTTTATACAAATATTTTATCACATTTATTTACTGATTGCATGTGTGTGTGTGTGTGCGCGTGCACACATTATGATGCAAAGAGTTGATTCTCTCCTTTCTCCATGTGGTTCTCAGAATTGCACTGAATTTGTGAAAATTGAATTTACACACAAAGTGATGCAGATTTTTGAGGAAACAGCTATTGAGGCAGTCTATGAGGCTGGATCATTTGGGTTACTTGTCTTGTCTTCTTTGGACTCTGGTTCTGTTGTTCTGCAAATATATAATTTCTCACAAGTAACATATAATTCTGCAGTTACCAAAATGCCTTGGATGTGCAAGATGCACAAATCAATTAAGGAATATTTTCTGTTCTTTGAACAGAGGAAAGACATTTGTAAGTCTTCATTCATGCTGTAAAAATATGGCATGTAATACCTTTCCTAGGGCAAATTGTTTTTTGGACAATAGAAAAACAATTTTTTATTTTTCAAAAAATATCTTGAAAATTTGAAAATAAAATTTATCTTTAAGTGTATACAAAACACAGTTCAACTTTCTATCAATATCTATTATAACAAAGCAATCTTAAATTTCTATCAGTATCTATTAATATAACAAAATAATCTTAAGTTATTAATAATAAAAGAGACAAAGAATAGAATGAGGGAAAGAAGAAAATCCCTGAATTCTCAATTCTTATTTTTTCACAACACATATCATATATCCATTCATCCTAGATGACAACAAACAATCACAACACATAACATAACATACAACAAAAAACTTCCATCCCATCTCTTGGGAATGGAGTGCAAATATTTTCGGGTACCCTTCAAAAAATGAGATATTGGCCAATTCCTGGGAAAGTTACCTATAGCTTTTGTTGTACAGTCTCTATAAGATCGATCATTTTTGGACTAGCCCTTTAAAAAATGATTTGCATGCAAAGTTTTTAAGAAAACAGTGATTGAAGCAGTATGTTGGGTTGAATCTTCTGGCCTATTTGTCTTATTGTTATTGTCATTCAGTCCTTGGCTCTGAAAATAAATTTTTGCTCTAAATTTGAGCAAGTGAAAGGCATAGAACAACTTTGTAAGTCCATTTTAAGGCATACACTCTATCCATCCTGGATAAAAGATTGGAATATCATGAAAATCATACAGTTAATAAAATACTCTTACCATGTGAAGACATTCATGTTTCAGCTAATAGGAGGTTCTCCTGGTCACATCTGATTTTTGTAAATTTTGTTGGTAACCACATTTTTTCATTCCCTGTAGACACACAGGCA
The DNA here is from genome assembly GCA_907164525.1 of Lophiomys imhausi. Classification (NCBI taxonomy): domain Eukaryota; kingdom Metazoa; phylum Chordata; class Mammalia; order Rodentia; family Muridae; genus Lophiomys; species Lophiomys imhausi. Next base: position 391,340 of record CAJQZJ010018033.1, read on the forward strand.
TAACCATGTCCACATCTTAAAACCATTGCAGGTTTCCACCCTAAAGTTAAAATATTCTTATAATATATTGGCTAATTTAATTCCTCAGTTTTTTTGTACAACCCAATGTCTCTCAGCTACAGTGGTACCCTTTTCATCAACATTTAGGAAATTCAAAGTTTAGCAAAGCATTGTGTAATCTATCCCTGGGATTCTTTAATTCTCCCTTTTGTTCAAAAAGCAGCTCTTTTAAGGTACGATTAGCTCTTTCCATAATTGCTTGTCTTGTAGGATTGTGTGGTATACCAGTAACATGCTTTATATTATAATATGCAAAGAATTGCTTCATTTTATTAGATACATATTCAGGAGCATTATCAGTCTTAAATTGTGCAGGTACACCCATACATGCCATTATTTCTAATAAATGTGTAATAACACAATCAGTTTTTTCAGAACTTAAAGCAGTTGCCCATTGAAACCCTGAGTATGTATCAATGGTATGATGTACATACCTTTGTTTTCCAAATTCTGCAAAATGAAAAACATCCATTTCATTCTTTTTAGTATCTCTAGGGTTACTACCAGCAGGTAATGGAGTTTGGTTATACAGAGAACACACACACATAGGACATTTTTAAAATTATTTCCCTGGCTTGTTGCCAGGTAATAGAGAAGTTTTTTCTTTAGACCTGAACTGTTAACATTATGTTTCTGATGAAATTTTGAGGCTTCCAACACATTTCCTATCAGTAATTGGTCAATTTCTTCATTTCCTTGTGACAGTATACCTGATAAACCTGTATGAGATCGAATATGGATTATATATAATGAGTTATTTCTACTTCTGATGACCTGTTGCAATTGTATAAATAAAGAAGTTAATTCTGTGTTATTGGGAATAAATTCAGCAGTTTCTATATGCAACACAACTCTATCTGCATATAGAGAATCACTAATTATGTTAAGAGACTCAGGAAAATCTAATAACACCATAAGGATTGCATACAATTCTGCTTTTTGAATTGAGGTATATGGACTCTTGATTACTTTGCTGATTTTGTCTGTCTTATAACCTGCCATTCCCATCTTGTTAGCATCAGTATAGAAGGTTGGTGAATCAGGAAATGGTGTTTCCTTTACAATATGAGGAAGAATCCAATTAATTCTTTTTATAAATTGTATATGTTTGCTTTTTGGAAATTTGTTATTAATTTCTCCCAAATAATTACTGTAAGCTCTTTACCAATCTTCATTGATTACCCACAATGACATAATCTCAGCATTAGTAAGAGGCACTACTATTTCAGCCGGGTCCATTCCTGATAATTGACGTAGTCTTACTCTACCTTTTACAATTAATTCAGATATCTTTTCTATGTATGTCTTTAATTTTTTACTTTGTTTATGTGGTAAGAAAATCCATTCCATAATACTATCTTCCCATTGCATAATGAGCCCTGTAGGAGAATGAGTTGATGGTAAAATGACCAAAATACAATAAAGTTGGGGATCAATTCACTCTATGTATGCATCTTGCAATCTTTGTTCTAGCAACATTAATTCCTTTTCTGCCTCATCAGTTAAACATCTTGCACTGTTTAGATTTGAATCCCCTTGTAATGTTTGAAACAAATTACTTAACTCATAAGAATTTAAACCAAGGGTGGGCCTTAGCCAATTTATATCTCCCATTAATTTTTGAAAATCATTAAGAGTTTTCAATTGGTCTCTACGGATCTGTACCTTTTGCGATCTTATTCTCTGTTGACTTATTTTATAACTCAAATAGTTGATTGAATTTCCTCTTTGTATTTTTTCAGGAGCAATTTTTAACCCCCATAGTGGTAGAATTATTTGCATTTCCTTAAATAAGTTCTATAAAATAACTACATCAGAATCAGCCAACAAAATATCAACCATATAATGATAGATAATAGATTGAGTAAATTGCTTACACATTATTTCTAATGGTTTTTGTACAAAATATTGACACAGAGTTGTACTATTCAACATATCCTGTGGAAGTACAGTCCAATGATACTTCTTGATAGGTCTACTATTACTAGGAGTAGGTACAGAGAAAACAAACCTTTCCCTATCATTCTTATGCAGTGGAATTGGAAAAAAAAAGTCTTTTAAATCAATTACTATTAAAGACCATGACTTTGGTAATAGAGAAGGTAAAGGAATACCAGGCTGCAAAGGACCCATAGGATGAATTACTCTATTCACAGCTCTTAAATCTGTTACCATTCTCCATTTACCTGATTTCTTTTTTACCATAAACACAGGAGAATTCCATGGGCTGGTAGACGCTTCTATATGACAAGCCTCCAGCTGTTCTTTTACCAATTGTTCAAGAGCCCCCAATTTTTCCTTTGTTATGAGCCACTGCTCTTGCCACACTGGTTTATTTGATAGCCATTTCAAGGGTAGGGCTGTTGGAATTTCAGCAGTGGCCCCTAGTATAAATTTGGAAACTCAATACCTGGGTGTCCTGTGTTTGGTCACTAGACATAACTTGCAGTTGCTGTTGAGTACTCATATCAATACCTTCCTCAAAAGCATCCATCATTTCATCATTTGTTATTTCTGGCATTGTAGGAATATTAATTTGAGTACCCCATTGTTGTAAGTGATCCCTTCCCCATAAATTTATGGGTACATCAGCCACATAAGGTCTCAACCTCCCTGTTTGCCCTTCTTGTCCCACACAGTTAAGCCATCGTACACTTTGTTTTACATGTGGTAACTTACCAATTCCTATAAAATGTGTAGGAACCCTTTGAAGTGGCCAGTTTGGATTCCAAGACTCCCGTGAGAGGAAAGTGGCATCCGCTCCTGTGTCAAGCAATCCTTCTACTTCAATACCATTCATGTGTATTTTTATTTTTGGTCCTTGTCACTCACCATTTTTTGCCAATACACACGTTTTTCAGTATTTTCAAATTTTCAGTATTTTTAAGTGTATTGTTTGAGAATTTAATATGCAATCTTGCAAACCCACTTACCTATTTGCTCCAGTTACATAACTACTATCCAATGCCCTATCACCATCATTTTCTGCCTAGAAATAAAACTTGCCAATTATAACAGCTGCCTAACTTGATTCTTTATATCCCTTCTTTTAGTCAATATGTCACATTGATGCAGGAAAAAAAATCACATAAGGAAAAGGAGGTTTTTAAAAAACTAGACAACTATTGGAAGAAAACTTACTCAAAAAAATGATTAGATAGAAAATTTGTCTTTCCTTTCTGCTATCATTTAATGATCTGTGGGGTGGGGGGATGCCTTCCCCTTTCCTTCTATGTTGCCAAGCAACCACTGTTAGGGTTCTTTGACTCTTTTATAAATCTAACATTTCTGGGTTTCACCTGGTATCTTTGTAGACTTAATGTTGCCTTTCTGTGCCTTTCCATGTTCCCCACCTCTCCTGGTAAGGCACACATGTTGCTGTGTCCTTTGGTGGAAATGCAGTAATATGCAAAGTACCTCTAACTTACCACCTTATAAAATGTTGTGTTTACATTATGTTTTAAAATTCTTAATTGTAGACACTCAAGTAACAGCTGCCCTTCTACAAGTTTACATGGTATTTTATCTTCTTCAAAATATTGTGCTTCTAGACTGTGGACTACATAATTCTCAGAACTCATCCTTATTGTTTTCCATGTTGAAAGCTTGAAAATGATATTTTGAAATTATTTTTACCGTTCCAAATATGTGATAAAAATCCATGTATAAGGACTCATATCTACTCTTCATATAAAATTATAAATGCAAAATATATATCTATAACATATTTTCTGTCAATATTAAACTGTGCTTTCAATAACTTCTAAGATAAAATGTAGGTCAGTAAAGTTGAGTGTGCATAAGCAATTCTATTCACAATTTGTTCAGCATTCTATAAGAGGAAGAAGTAAACATTTGCTTCACTTAATTTTTTCAGAACTCCATTTGTTTCTTCTTTCAAATAGATGTAAGGGTGAAGCAAGGGCTCAGTGATAATTCAAATGCTGTGTACTTAAAGGTTAAGTGGACACACTTTCAATAACAACCCAGTCTGGATCAGGAAGATTGTGAAAGAATGAGAAAGAAACCAAAAACAGTGTGGAAGAGATTAAAATGAATTGACCTTGAATATAATCATTTTCTCTGCTTTTCCTTATGAGCAGAATCTTCCGTTTCAGGAAGAAAAATAAAAGAGAAACCGAACTTCGAATTTCTCTGTTATCTGTGCACCTCTAAGGTCCTAGCTACCTAATTGAATCATGATGAAACATAAGCAGTGAAAGGCTGGCCATGACATTGGGCAGATGCAGTAATCAGTTGGGTCCCCAAGTACTGGGAAAATCTCCAGCAGAATCCACAGGAGGTGATAATCCTCTCCCTGGGGCAACCAACACTTCTAACCAACAAGTCAAGAGAAGATGAATTGCATTTCAAGGTTAACTCAGCACAGTTTCCACAGATTAAAGTAGGGGAGTATGATTTATATTTGGAGAATAAGGTCTGGGTCCACCCTATTATTTCCAGTGTTCTCCTAATTTTATTTACAGTTAATTAAATACCTGTTCAAGTTTCAAGCTGTTAGGTCCATAAATTCCTTCTATATATTCCATGATCTCTAGTATGGTGCCAAGCACATAGGTAGTGCTTCATGAATAAATATTGAAAGATGGATATTTATTTAGGATTTTTGAAGTTCACCATTTCATAAGCATAATTAACTGTTCATAGTTTCCAATGTATTTTCAAATAATGTATCATATTTAAGCCTCCTAACAATAGAGTAGATATTAGTAAATGAATCTTCAAACACGCATATTAAGGTCTGGTTCAGTAGCCATCTTGAACACAAATGGGAGGTGTCATTATGGAGTAGAGGTTCAAACGATCAGCTCTACATATGGGGCCATAAAATTTGGGCTTGGCAGAGCACAGGGTTGTCTGCTAGGGGAAGTATCTGTCCTAAGGTGCAGAGGCCTTGGAGAAGTGTGTGCTAGTTTACTTGTTTTCCTCTTTCTTTTGATGTGCTGTTACTGGCTGTTTGAAGTCATATTTGGGATTCCTGGGTAGTCTCCCTTCAGTCCCTGCTATGTGCTTTTTTACAGTGATCCTAAAAGTGACAGTTTAGAAACACAAATCTGATTCTGTTATTACCCTGGTTTCAGATACTTTCCATTTCTCTAGAAATGAAGATCACTAAACTTGAGCCTGCCATCTGGAGATAATTTGTACTTTTCAAAATATGTGAATCGAAATTCACATATAAATTCTCATCTCTTCTCATATTTTAAAATAAATATAAATCTTCAAACTGTATATTTTAATAACTTCTAAGATAAAATATATGTTGGTGAAGATGGGGGGTCATAAGCAACTACTTACAAACTTGTAACTTGTTCAACATTCTGCAAGATAAAGAAGTAAAAATTCACTTCCTGATACCTGTGATTCCAGTATTTAGGGAGCTGAAATAGAAAGACTATACTATATTCCAGGCCAGTCATGTCTACTGTATTGGACACTATTTCAAAATTTAAAAAGTCAGTCTTTGACTTCCATTGCTCTATGCCTGATCCCCACCACATATCTCATGCTTCATATGGCCCATTCTCTTCAAGCATTCCATTCCCAGCCTTGGTGTACTTGCTTAAACATTAGGACCTTCCCCCCAGCATCCTGACATGCCTCCCCAGAACCTCTGCTCTTGACCCTGCTAAGCTGAAATGTCTTTGTTTCATATCTCTTCTTCCATAAGTATTCTGTCCTTTTCAGTCTGGGTTACATTTCCAGACTAACTGTAAATGTCTTAGTAACACCCAGTGTGCTCATATTTCTTTGTTTAACATTTTGTGTCCATGCCCCCAAGCTTAACCCTTTCTCCACATCAGCAATAAATTTTCACTACTAATCATGTACATGGCATTAAGTAGATAATAAACAGTTGCAGGTTAGATCAATCATGAAATACCTTCTAAATGCTAATAATTCCAAAGAGATTTTGTATAGCTCTGCTGCTTTGATAGCCTTTTCATATCATTATAGATGGAGCCCCAAATTCTAATCTTTTTACTACATAGACCTTGCTGCTCCTCACTACAATGTACTAGCTTTTCCCCTCCATGTTTCTATGTTTTAGCCTTGTCAATCACTCCCTCATGATTTTCTTTTTTACAAATATTTGTGCTTTCTAGACCTTTTCCCGTGTCCCCCTTTTCCCACTGTTCTTACATGTGATTCCACCAAGATTGAGTATAAATGAATATTATCCCTGTTAGTTTGTTGGGAAAATATTTGTTAATACTTATGATATTTTGAAATTCATGACAATATATCATGACCATTTACATATTATTATATGATGGCAAAACTTTCTTAAAATAGAATATGCTTGATGGATCAAACATAATATTTTGCATGAAAAATGCAATTTGTGAATTTTTGTTGATTCCATACAACTTTCAGAAAAGAGAAAATGTACTTTGTAAAATCTTGCTCAAATCTTATTGAATAATTCATACATTGTTCTTCAGATAACCCAATGGCTATACTATAACATTAAATTCCTCTGAATCTTTTCAGAAGAGGACTGGAATGTCATTAATACCACCTCATTTTTAGTAACTCCTTCAATATTAGCAAGGCCAGCATTTGTTTTAAAAGATTCATACACACTTATGATTCTCAATTTCTTTTAAACACAATTTTAGTACACTCTTTTAGGAAACATGATTCAATACAGGTAAATGTACATTTTTAAACAGTTTGACTTTATAAATTAATAATAATGCAAATTATTTAGTGAAAGCATTTGGGAGGCTTAAAATACAAGTGTGGGGAAGAGATATTTGGGATATGGTAATTATAAGATCAGTAAGAATTAGTGCAATGTGAGTTATGAACAGATGGAAAACATTTGATATTTTTAAATGATTTTTTCCAGATTGAAGCAATTGCACATTTTCATTATAGACAATGAGAAAAATCTAATAAGGAATTAAATTTTGTACAAATATCACTATAAAAGGTAGCTTTGTCAGGTCAAAAAATAGGTAGACTTCTGCAGTTCTTGGCCTATCCCTCATCTCCTCTAAATCCAATCTCCTTGTCTCATCCTGAGGCTGCTCCCCAGCATACCGAACCAGCTTTTAGACTCCCTCACACACATTCATACACACACATGCACACACACACACACACACACACACACACACACACACACATCCTCATTTCCAGTGAATCACATAGATAGTCCTTCTTAATGTCCCTCCCCAAACTCATTGCTTTATCCCAGCCCCTAACCTGCAATTTCAGCAGGCATTGGGAACCCATAGACCACCCTTGTCAGCCAAGTGGGTAGGCTAAGTGAAAAACTTCACCTCTCCCTCCATTCCTACAAGTCCATGCCCCATTCTCATCCCCAGATCTATAGTAGACTTCCTACTGTGGCTTATCCACACTCCCTGCCCCCATCCCCAAGGGACTAAGCAGATCCTGGTGGAAAAATCTGCTTTGCTTCATCCTGTGGACCTGCTCAACTCCATCTGCTCAGAGTCCATTCCCATTCCTAAGTGTCAGCTCCAAATACCTCATCATATTTTACCTGGAACCACATTGGCCTCACCTATCAGGATTCCAGAAGAATTTTCTACCAGAAAATTCATAGCCACCACACTCTCTGAAGAAGTAGAGAGGGTAACAGAAACTAAGGGGGAAACTCAACAAAGACAACCCTAAGTTTCAGAACCTACAGTTACAATCTTCCCAAGCTCAACTGCCTAGATGGCAGCATAAAGAAAACAATAATATAACCAGAACAATATATCTCTACTAGAGCCCAGAAATCCTACCACAGAAGGTCCTGAGTATTACAACATAGCTGAAGCATAAGGAAATGAATTAAACAGTTCAAGATCTAAAAGTGGATTAGAATCAATAAAAAAAACCCCAAATGAGGGAAATCTGGAAATGAAAAATGTAGGAATTGAAATAAGAAACTTGAAGGCAAACCTCACCAACAGAATATAAGAGATGGAAGAGTAAATATCCTATGCTCATAGATTAGTAAGATTAATATAGTAAAACTGGCCATCCTATCAAAACAAATCTACAGATTCAAGACAATCCCCATCAAAATTCCAATGCAATTCTTTACAGATCTTGAAAATATAATTTTCAGTTTCATATGGAAATAAAAAAAACACAGGGTCACTAAAAAAATCATAAATAATAAAGGAACTGCTGGAGATATCACAATCTTTCATTTCAAGTTGTACTACAGTGCTATACTAATAAAAACAGATTATATAGACAGAAAAACAGATGCATTGATAAATGTGATTGATCTGAAAACTCAGACCTAAATTTATGCACCAATGGACACCTTATTTCATATAAAGAAGCCAGAAATACACACTGAAAAAAAACAAACTCCAATATTTTCACCAAAGGTTGCTGGTCAAACTGGATGGTTGCATGTAGAAGACTCCATATAGATCCATAGTTAACATCTTGCACAAAATTCAACCCCAAATAGATCAAAGATCTCAACATAAAACCAGATACACTGAACCTGATAGAAGAGAAAGTGCGAAATAGCCTTGAATTCATCGGCATAAAAACCAACTTTCTGAACAGAATACCATAAGTGCAGGCATTAAGATCAACAGTTAATAAATGGGACTTTATGGAAATGACAAGTTTGTACATGGCAAAGGACATAGTCATTCAGACAGAATGGAAAAATATTTTTACAAACTACACAGCTGATAGTGGTCTAATATTCAAAATATAAATAACTCGAAACACTGGATATCAAGAAAACAACCTAATTTTAAAATGAGGTACAGAAATAAACAGAAAAGTCTCTAAAGAAGAAACTAAAATACTGATCAACAAAGAAGTGTTCATCATTCTTAGATATCAAGAAAATTCAAATAAAACTACTTTGAGATTTCACCTTACTCCTGTCAGAATGGTCAAGATCCATTGATAATCGATGTGTAAACTTGTACATACAATATAGAAATCAGTGTGGCAAAGATGGTAATCAATCTACCTCAAGATCCACCTATGCCACTGTTGAGTATTTAGCCAAAGGGTACTTTATTATACCACAGAGACACTTGCTCAACCATGTTCATTGCTGCTCTATTAATAATAGCCAGAAAATAGAAACAACCTAGATGTCCCTCAACAAAAGAATATATGAAGAAAATATGGTACATTTTCATGATGGAATATTTATTACTCAGCCATTAAAAAAATGAAATAATGAATGTTGCAGGTAAGTGACTGGGATTAGAAAATATCATCCTGAGTGAGGTATCCCAGACTTAGAAAGACAAATGTCATATGTATTAACTTATATGTGGATGTTAGATGTGGACATATAGCTGTATCTCTAAGCTACAATGTTGGGGTTTATCTGGACAATGCTTGCATTCAAATGTTAATTGCTCCTCTCACCCACTCCTGTCTTCTTTAATGTTCCAGCAAACACTCAAGTACCCAAAATGGTGTTTGTGAACCTTGCTTCCAAAGCTATATGGAAGTGGAGAATAAAGTTGCTGACACGGGGCTGAAAGGGAGACAGAGCAGAGGTTCATGGGCTTTGGGTTGTCAGAAGGAGCATGAGGAGAGAGGGAGGGAGGGAGAGAGAGAGAGAGAGAGAGAGAGAGAGAGAGAGAGAGAGGAGAGAGAGAGACAGGAGATTTCATGGGTGAGTGTAGATGAGAAGCGCACATGACTGAGAGCAGCCACCAAGTGGAGCATGTGCAAGTATTTATGGGAGTTTTGGCTCAGAGGTAGATAAGATATATGGAGAATTAAGATCTGCCCAGCCCTAGTGTTTTAAGCCTATATTAAAGTTCAACAAATCTCTGTGTTTATTTAGTAAATATCAGGTTAAGGAACAAATACCACAGACTTAATCATTATATGTGTGAATATTAAATAATAAATATTATTTCTACATATTGATAGATATGCATAGAGAAAGTGGTGGGTAGTCACATAGGTATTGTTAGAAATAGGAAATAGAATAGATAGTTATGGATAGATGGTGAGGGGTGGATCAGAGGGTCAATTGGCAAGGGTAAGGGTATCAAGGGAGAGTGGAGAATAGAAGAAAAGGTAGGTAAAATTAAGGGGAATTTGAGAGGTAGTATGGTAACCTAACACAGTAGAAGCTTCCTAAATATATATACATAGATAAAGGCAGGAAACATGAAAACACTAAATAATGGGGGAGACAGTGCCCTAACTGACCATCTCTTGTCACCAAGGAATCTTCCAGTCCTGGGATTAGTTACACCTAATTGAGTTGTTGGCCAAAGGGGAATAATAGGAACCATCTGAAAAATCCAGGCTCTTATCAAGACTATAGGCTGCTCTCTGTAAACTGAAAGGAGAGCCCCATTGCTGGTGATAACACCTACACAATTTATTAAACATGGAGAAGTTGAGTTGATGCCTAAATAGAACCTTTGGCCCTGGGTTCCAGAACTGTTACTACAGGAAGGTCCACAGCAAGCTAACAAGGGATAAACATAAACACCAGCCAAGTCACAAGCCCTTTGATCTACAATGGCATTCTGTCTGCAAGATATGTTGTGACAATAGTGGCAAAATGCTTGTGGGAGTAACCAACCAATATCTGATTTGATTAAGGCCCACTCCATGAGATGGAACCCATACTCACACTACTTGGATGCACAAGAACCTGAGACTAGATAACCCAGGGACCTAGGGTAAAACAAAGTACTACTGTTTTCTTTTTTGTTTCTTGTTTTTTTTAAGTACTGATAAAATGCCTCCTCCTAATGATACAACAACAACAACAAAACAATAGCAAACCCAAACCAAAAACAAGGCCCTCTAAATCAACATAATCAGTACACACATACAAATTCACAGAGACTGAGGCAGAATGCATAGGCTTTGCATGGGTCTTTACCACAACCTGTGTGTATATACTATATCTTCCTGTTTAGTGTTTTTATGTGATTCTTTTTTTATATACCTTATTTTTTTATTTCTTCAAGTTAAATCTCAGTCACAATCCCTTCCGTACTCCCCCTTCCTGTCCCAACCTTCCACCCTCTTCCCCCCAACAGCTCCCCCTTTCAGTCCAACAAGTGGTTCCTTCTCTTATAACAGTAAATACTATACAAAACAACAGAAATAAATATTCCACAATTATGAGAGTTATATGGCTTAGCATACATTCCCAATTTCCAGTCTATATGTATTTGGCCCTGACTTTAACATTCTACTATCTAACCATCTCCATGAGTTTAAAGTTCTGTATCTGACTCAGCTTTCATACTAACTTGCATCACTATTAAAAACATCTTCTTAGATCCAGAACACCCTCTTGATTCCTAAACAACTCAAAAGTTAACTATGAGACTCTAGATATTTATTTTTCAACCACCTCAGAGACCTGAGAGGGATAAATACATCTGATTATGTAGGAAGTGCAGGGACTGCATCTTCCAAAACTAAGAAATGACATATCAGTGGCTGCCTGGACAGTTCCCGTTCTCTCCATACATTACAGCATCAATCTTCAGCCTTTTGGTCCCATTTATCTGACAGACATTGATTGTTGAGCAGGAATTATGAAGGACTTGCCTACCCTGTCTTGGCAGAGCTAGGCTGGCAACTTCCCTGCTACCAAGTTTTGTCCTTTTTGGACAGCAGTCTGTCTACAGTTGAAGCAAGGGGTTTTTCATGCCAAGAGATAGGCTTGCCACTAATTCAACCATCTCACACTGAAGATTCTTCGATGCTCATCTTCTACTTGGAGTAGAATAGGGGGTGCTGTCAGGAGCTGATATGTCTCAATATCAAAAAAAAATCTTAATTTAAGAAAACATCTTTGAATGCCATATTCTGTAGATCTCTTGGGGTTTTTGAAGATGCCCTATCTATCTCTTGTATTTAGATAAGCAAATGTTGCTTGTCTCTTAAAAACTTGATTTCTGAGTAGCTTAGAGAATATCTGTGATAGACTGTCATAGTAGCTAACAAAATGACATACTTGCATGACTAGGAGTTTGTATTTCTTAACTATCCTAAAAGGTATAAGACGGTTGGTATCAAGAGGCCAGAGCTTCACATTTCATTTTTAAGTATCACTAGGTACAATACCTTTAAGAAGCGTTACCTTTAATTTTGTATCAATATACAAAGATCAATACCAATGTAGTCCAATACAATCTTAATTTTGCACAATATACAATGGTCAATACCACTTTAGCCAAATATAATACTAATTTTGTATCAACATACAAAGGTATAAGGGCATATTCAATAATCTGTCCCTTCTTCTTGGTCCTTCCCATACTATGTCTATGTCCCATTTTCTCAAGTCTGTGCACTCCTACATAGGAGAGAAAGAAGGATACAGAAAAGAAAAAGAAGGAAGTCCCTGGGTCTAACCTCCAAAACCCATTTAACAAGACCATTTAACAGCTTGTAGTCTCTTCCTCTAAATAACAAAATTTTCTATTATCCATCAAATAACCAGAAAAAGGGGGGAGGGAATACCCTCCCCACCCTCTGGGCATGGGACGTCGCTCTCTTAAAATGACTTCCTGCTGATTTGGGTTGTAGTAAACCTGTTTGGGGCCCAAACCAGAATGGAAAAATGGTTAAAATGTTAATACAATCCTTTTATGTTCAGTCCTTTTGTGCTCAGCTGTTTGGATGTCCTAAGAAGTTTGTAGACAGAAGCTGATCTTCAGGGCTTTACTGAAGTTCTGGTTGGGGCAGTCTGTGGAGCTGAATGATCTTAGCGATTTTGAGTTGTTGTAGTTGTAGACTTTTGATGGAAACAGCTATTGAGGAAGTCTGCAAGGCTGTATCATCTGGGCCACTCATCTTCTTTGGTGTCTGATCTGTTTTCTGTTGAGGTTTCCATTGTCCATTTGTCCCTGGATTCCTTGAATGGGTGCTTTAAATCTCCTGGAAAGATAAGAACAGAGCCCTGCCCTAATCCTAACTCTGGGACAATTACCTTTTTTTTTTTTTTTTTGGGGGGGGGGTCAGGTAATATTTCTCCTGAAGCAAATTTGGTTTTTTGACAATATATAAAGTATTATCTTTCAATCTGGATTAAAGAAGTAATTATTTTGTTATTTTGGAGCTAAACAAACCTTTAGTGTATATATTTTGAGATCTCAAAGGACAATTTGTTTGTATTGAGTAGGCCTTCTGTAAGTAGCTTTTAAACTTAAGTCCTTCCAAATCCTATGTGTCTGTCTCTGCATTCTAAGTATTGGGATCAAAGACCTGTGGTTCCCATCTTAAGGGATTAAAGATATGCTCCACCACTCCTGGATCAAAGTTTTTCTCTATTTAGAGCTTGTTTTGTATCAGGCTGACCTTGAGCTCTGAGATCTGCCTGTTTCTGTCTCTAGTGTGTTGGGATTAAGGGTGTACTCTTCTTGAATGATGGGATTAAGGGTGTGCACCATCACCACCCTGTTCCGTGTAACTCTAGAATTTATAAGACAACTAACTCTATAGTGTTCTTCCCATCTCTGCTGAAGTTAATCTTAAGTATGCAAATGAATGGGTCTCTGTTGTTTGTGCCTTCTCTCAGGTGGGACTTTTTTCCTTCTGTTTGTTTTGCTTGATTTGTTCAGTTCCAATGTCTTAGTTTAAATTTATATTATTATATTTTATTTTTTATTTTTAAATTATTATTTCTTGAGAGAAAATGAAGAGAAACTGCGAGAGGTAGGAAAAGGGGAAACCATAATCAAGATGTTATGTGAGAAAAAAATTTATTTCCTATAAATAGGTCAAAAAGAAAGCTGAATCAAAAAAATACCAGAATTATTTTCTTTGGCATTGTAATCATATGTTAAATGACTATATATGTATTATATATATGTTATATATGCATATTATATATAGTTACATATACCTGTGACTATTCATATATGTATGAATAATTCAGCTTTAGAATTATAAAAAATATATTTCCTGTTTTACAGCCTTTTTTTCTTCAGTATCATCTTCAAATGTTTTTGTAAAAACTTACAAAACTATAGTTTGATTGAATATAAACATGGTTTGGCATCCTAAATTATGATACCTTAAGTTATGACTGAATTCAGGTTATCTAATCAGTAAGCACTCAATTTTTTCTCATATTGTAAAATTTCAAATAGTAAACATTTTTCAACAATTGTTGCATGCATGCTTAATTATTCTATTATCATATTTTCCTAGACTATAGCTATTAAATCATGAATTATGTGTTTTGTTAATGTTTTTGAGATTACTCTGATTGTATTCTCTAATGGTGCAGAGAATACATTCATAAATTACTTGTGACATTTTCATTTTTCAACTTATGTTTACCAATACTGGATACTATTTCAAAATGTTACACCAACTTCTTAATTAAAAAAAAAAGAAAATCTTAGGTTTAATATAAAATGACAAGGGAGCGCATGCCATTCATACATATTTGAAAAGGTTAACCAAGAATAATGACCACTGTGTCTACATCTTCAAATTCTTTTTAAAAATATTCTGCAGAAACTTCATGGTATGCTGTAAGAGGGCTCTCCCTCCTATAGATGTGTTGTCTCTGGCATACATGAGAGCATAGGCACCCATGTTCTATTACTAGTGCCACTGTATGGATTCAACATTGTTAAAAACATCCACTATCAAAAATACCAAAATAATCTCTTACCTTCTAATTTTTGCACTCTCAGAACTGGTCATTCCTTATTTACATATGACTTTGTCATTAAAGTCAAGCAAAAATTTTGTAATTGTGAGCTTATAAGTCCTCACAAGGGTGAAACCACATGAGAGCATTTAGATGCTTCCCGATCACTCCTTTACCTGTTTTATAAGGCAGTCATCATTTTTCCTTTTGAAATAACCTATGCAGTACATGATGGAAAACTCCATAATCTGTATTCTGGCTATTTTAATGAAAGTAAATGAAGCATTACTGTTAGCAAATGTGATTCACTTGAATAGAGGCTACCTAAGTGTAAAACCCTCTTTTACATAATTTTTGTAGAAAATTAAAACAATGAGCACTGATGTTTCAGAATATCCATGCTTAGTGAGAAAGAGTCAGGCAGAACTGTGATGGAAAAGGCAAGGGTCAGGTACCTGTGTAGTTCTTAGGTGTCATATGGAAGGTTGCACTAGAAGACAGGGTGATGGTCACAGACTCCAGGGCGACCCAGAAGCTGTGCCAAGTGTCTTTTGTGAGCCCCAGTAAAGAGAACAGAATCTGAGAACCTGCCTCAGTGGTGAATAAGGCTTTAACCTATGTTCTCTAACCTAAATTTCTCTTACACACTGAAATGTATACCTCAGAAAACTCTGATATGTTCTATCATAAACACTTAACATTTCCTTTTTGTGCACTAAGGAATTTTTACAAGAATTATAATATGTAACCAAATAGCAAAACAATAAAGTAGAATATACAGAATGAAGTGGGTGGGATAAGAGGAAAATGTGAGGAGACAGTGTGGTAGAACTTAGAAGAAAATTGTAAAGTGTATTCCCTGAAAAAGATTATATGTTAGTTATTTTATACAAAGTGTGAGACATTATTATTCCCTCAAGGGAAATAGTTTAACAATTCATCAGTTCTTTTCTCCTCTGTACCTTAAAACCTTATGATTTTATTCCAGTGAAGTACAGAATCTGAGAGAAAAATTACTTAATAGACTAAGTCAAAATAGTATAAAAGAAATGAGGATGGTTTCAACCCTATTGAACACACACTGTTAAAGTGTGAGGTTTTGCTGTGTGTTGGGTTTTGTTTCATTTAATTTTATTATTTTGTTTTGTTTCAAATAGGTTCTCATTCTAGTAAACCAAGTTTACTGGGAACATATCATTTTATACCGCAGATTGTCCTTGAACTCACAACAATTCTGCAGCATTAGCCACTAATTACTGTGATTATAAACATGTATCACTATATTCAGCCAAAGTGTGATTTTTAAGGAGTTAGTTCTGCAGTCTAGGGTTTTAAATTTCACCTACATCTTATAAGGTCTACATACCTATGAAAACATCACAATTCTTTATGTTGCATGATTTGATATTAAATGATTTAGCTTAGAGTACAATGACTGATCAACTTTAAGCATTTACCTTTTTTATTTTTTTTTATTTTTATTTTTTTTAAATACTTTATTTTTTTTTCTTCAAGTTACATCTCAGTCACAAACCCCTCCCTGTTCCCCCTTCCTATCCTGCCCTTCCACCCTCTTCCCCCCAGAAGTTTCCCCTTTCAGTCCAACAGATGGTTCCTTCTCTTATAACAGTAAGTATTATACAAAACAACAGATATAAATATGCCACATTTATGAGAGTTAAATGGCCCAGTATACCTTCCCAATGTCCAGTTTATACATATTTGGCCCCTGACTTTAACATTCTACTATCTAACCATCTCCCTGAGTTTAAAGGTCTATATGTGACTCAACATTCATACTAACTTGCAACACACTTTTAAGAGTATCTT